>JAVYIG010008251.1:72500-91482 GCA_035222895.1 Strongylocentrotus droebachiensis | reverse complement strand
AATTGTCAAAAAAGACAAGACCAAAATCATTAAAAAGGACATTTTGTCGGAATTAATTCGATCCGGGAAAAGTGAAGATTCCGAGTGGTAATTAACTCTAAAAACATATGGAAGGAACATTCAGATGGTGTACACGAACATATGCCATGTGCGTGTGCATTCAATTAACTGATGACACACTTATTTTGAACTCCCGATCTTCCTTTCTATATCCCCAGATCACCAAAAAAGAAGAATCATAGAAAACTAAAGGATCCACAATTCCTCATTAAATCACTAAGAAATGTTTTTTTTTTTTTTTTTTTCGCTCTGTGAGTTGTTTGTATTGAGGATGTTATGTATTATATTTGCATATTCATTTATTCATTTAACTACTTATTTATTCATTTATTCGGTAGTTTTTTATTTATTCATTTATTTATTCCTATCTATTTTTCACGGAATTCCGCCTGTCTGACGGATTATTTCTGATTTACTTATTTTTTTAGCTAATTCATGGTTAAAGACATAGTCCGATACAGGGGCGAATCCAGGATTGTAAAAAGGGGGATAGGATAGGCTATTTGTTGCAGTCCCCCCTTTTGAATCTTACACAGTTTCATCAGACTTACATAACTAGCTCAGGAGTGGGATTGTGCAAATCTTTGAAGGGGCCCTTTTAGTAAATGAATACATTTTTTGGGTAGTTGAATAAATAAACTACTAAATAAATGAATAATCAGTGATTTTCCTCTTTAAGGTTGAATTTAAAATCTCGTTTCCACAAAGATATTTGCATTTAAGAATTGATCATAGTGATTTATTGGGGTTTTGCTTTGAGTAAACATTATAGCGGATTTGATATCCGTATGCCTGAGCAATGCTCATATAAGTTTCATTTTGGTTTTGGTTAAGTCTAAATCAACTCATTTTAGGAGTTGTAGTAAACAGAACAAACCGTCTGTGGCGTAATAATATGCGACTTAGGTAAACATCTAATCGCTCAATAAAATTGCAATTATTTATATGAAGTACTTGACAAGGGGGGCTGTTTATTCTGTCGAAGTATTTCAAGAATTTAGTTGGAATTTATTTTGAAGATGTTTCTAAATATTGACAGCTTGTCTTCTCATCGTTTTCCGGGAAAGTACTCAGTCTGTTGATCTATCACCGTTTTAAGGACTTTATATCATTTAGAATAGGATATACATGCATTTATCTAGACGTATGCATCGCTGTTATCATTGTATCTATCATTCTGGTAGACTTACCGTTGATATCATTTTTCAAACCATATAATAGACAGTCACCTAACATGCCATAAGCAATTATGATGTCGATAAGCAAAATAGACTCACGTGGAAAATGTTTACTCTTTAGTTTGTGGAAATATTTTAAGAATTTAGTAGGAACTTACTTTGAATATGTTTCTAAATATTGACATCGCATTTTTGCTTCACCTTGTTCCGGGAAAATCGATATTGATTGGTTAGCTATACAAATAAAAAATAAATGTACACAAATTGTTTGAATACTTCACCGTTGAAAAGGAATTTGATATGACTGATGATTTATTTCACCTTTTTAAAAACTTTTGAGGCAGATTTATTTCTGCAATTATTAACAAAATCAAAAGGAAATATAGAAGGACCTTTTTTGTCTTCAATAAAATTTAAATAGGAAAACAATGATATTAGAACAGTTATACAATCATAATGTATAATGTGACAACATTTTATTTATATTATTATAACAATGAATATAATTATGCAGGAGACCAACCTTCATAAGCAGGGAGCTTGAGTGGATGGTGTCCTGGGAGGGGAGCGGGAGGGCGAAGTTACATGTTGCCAAAAAGGCGTTGTATAAGCAAGAAATGTAACCAATAGAGCTAGACTTTAGAGTCCTATCTGAGGGAGGAGCGTCTTAACTTTGTTTTGAACCCGGATATTCCAGTTAAGGGGCTTTGCAACAACATACGTGTGAGAAGGTATGGTAACAACAATAGTTGTTTTGTTAATTACCTAGGGTATAAGCCACATCACGCAGTATTATTACTGCTCTTCTGTTAGACCCTACATGCATTCTTACCACATTATAGACCATTTCACGGTTAGCACGTGTCCCGAATGACCCGAATATCCACAGATCTTCAAAACATGAAGAGGTCCCACTTTGTTACATTTTGAAATAATCACTCCTACAGCGACGGAGGTGCTACATAAATAGCCTTTGTTTCCCCTTTTCAAAGAATACTTCCACCTGTGTATCATGGAGTGCACTGCTAGTGCATAAATGAATAATGCATTATTTAATTTTCATGAGCAGGTATCCAGCATTTTGTCTCCGTGCATTTCACAATTTGGTCTGCAGAGACCTTTACTTATCTGCTCATGCTCAGACTGCAACCGTGAACTGATATACCTGGATCGAGAAGGGCAAATGTGGGAAAACACATTGTTCACGGGTGTATTAAAGCACTAAGCAGGAATCGAACCCGGGACCTCTAGTATGAGAGGTCACCAGTATAAACCACAAGAAAGAGCCATAAACCAGACAAGAGACTTTTTTCCAAGAAGAATGGAGAAGAGACCTAAGCTAAAGCCTATATGTATATTTGTAATAACTTGTCCTTTTGATCATATAAATATATTTAGCCTACTTTTAAAAGCCGTTGGAGGTAACAACAATTAACATTTGCATGTGACTACGAAGGTGGCATTTATACGATAATATAATATGCTATCCGGTATTGTTAACGAATACATGTAATATCAATTTTGTTTGAATATTTATGATTTATGTCACCACCTCAGAAAGACGTTACCCCCTGGGCAACCTGTAATCCGTATTGAGTGATATCGCTCTATTTCTTTACCCCATACAGGAGTCATCGAATCCATTCTACAAAAGGTGTTCCTGTTTAAAATTCATGATTCATTAACATGATTAAGGCAGCGATTAAAACTTGTTACCCAGACTCAAAAGTCTTAATATTTGGAACGGATAACATTACCATTGTCGAAGTGTTCACATGATTAAACTTTGAAAATAGATAAACAAGCCGCAATGGTGTTCATGATGCAAAAGGAAAACCAGAATAATTTGTCATTTGTCTCGTTGTGTATACCCCCTTAAATCGGCTGCCTACATAAGCGACGAAGGCCATTCAAATATTTGTTCGGGAATTAATCAAAACGGTTGTGCATTACTGCATTTTCTTCAATATGCGATAAAATACCTCATTGATCACAATAAATGAATGACATAAATGAATGATATCCATGCTGCAAAACCCACAAAGGTTTCATAGATATAAACCTCTGTTTAACCAGTCCCGCGATATTGGCAATTTTCATTATCTTCTCTTTCCTTTCTCTCCCCCTTTATTTTCCCCGAGTGTATTGTGATGAAAAAATAGGCCATCTCGCGCGTGAGTGACGATTCAGTTTTAATATATACTTTCGGAAGAAAAGACTTTTAAGTGGCGGGCAGATCAGTTTGAAAACCTATTTTCTTTTGAAGTTTCCGACTTCGTTCGTGTGATTAATGTTGCAGAAATATATTGTTGCCATTCATGAATTACACGTACTATACCTACAGATTGAATATCCCAGTCACACCGTCAAACCGTGGAACTGATCGACCAACGACAAGGCAATTCGGAGTAACGTAAATTTTTGTTCGTTCTCCTGTCGATCTGGTGGTCGATCCTGTCAATGTGACTGAATAAGTATACTTGTTGGAATCATTGGACCTTTTCTCTTCTTTTTACTCCTTTACTTTAAAATGCTTTCGAGATTATTCCATCTCAGAAAGAAAAAATGGGATTGTAATTTATGAATGAACATTTGACCTTAGTGCGATGAATTACTAAAGCTCTTGATTTATTTTTTATCTGGGAATTACATAGGCCTGTTGGTAGGGTTCAAGCGAGATATCATATAGTTTTCGAAAATAATGTAATTACTGTATATCAACAAAATAACCATAATTTAGGATAGGCCTATTCATAATTCATATATAGCGCAAATTAATCTTATATGAATTCAAAGCTCTGCATTGAATATAGCAGTCTATTCGTCTGTAGAATTTACAATGTTATACAGTTTTCCTCTAAAATTCATTCCTCTCTCTCTCTCTCTCTCTTCTCTCTCTCTTTCTCACCCAAGCTCTCTACTTTCTCTATTTCTCTCTGCTTCTATGCCCCCTGGTTATCTCTCTTTCTCACTCCCCCTTTATCTTTACACCCATCTACTTCTTCCACCCCCTCTCTCTCATCTTTCCCCTTCACCTCCCCCCCCCATTCTCTCTTTACTCTCTCTTTATAATATAAGTAAAGTTAAAACTAGCACAGCCCTATAGTGCTTTAATTTACTACAGATCAGACTTGAATTATCATCTATAACAAAACAAATGACGACGACTGAAACGAAGCGACAGCGAGAAAAAATAAATAAACAGAGGCACGCACTTTGGCCTAAAGCGCAGACAAGCAAGCCTCGTAGACGAGATGATCCATGCATGAATTCATGTAATCATTCCAATTTAGGTTTATTTTTGTGTATTTCTCGTTCTCCAGCCTCGTCATGACTGGGGAGTAGTAGTAGTAGTAGTGGGAAAATGACAAGGTCGTTCTCATTCTGCCGGGCTGCATACGTCACACGGCGATGTAAACATTAGCGTAAAACAAGTGTCCTGTACACGGTGTGTCAGAAAAATCATAGCATTACATTAATCAAAGTTTGAGAAAGCATTGGCAAGGTGCCAAATTATGTTTGCTTGTTTATTTCTTTTCACCTGCACTCTCTTATAAAAGTTCTCTAGCTACTTTTTCTTACATTGTATCTATTTTTATTTTCTGAGTTACCCAGTACTCGATTATATCCATTGTATATCATAATGTCATTTCATAATTTCAAATTGTTGTTTTAATAGACTGTCGCTTCGTTTTAGTCGGCGTTATTGATTATATGAATAAATTATATATATATAAATTATAAATGTACATTATGTAAAGGCCTATATATATATATAGGCCTACATGTATTTGTATACCTTCTAATGTTAATGTATTATGTCCAGTGTATTATGTAAATATATATACGTTTTACCATTACATGTTCATCGTGGATGGTAAATGACGTTTGAAAGTTGAAGATTTAATAATCATACTGATCCAACGTATTGTTACCATATGGCTTAATAGTGATTGACTATTTTGGTTATGTTTTAATTTGTTTACACTGTACAACAATATGTAAGCATTTGAGATATAAATGTGTGATTCAAGTGAATTATACGTACATGAAATTATATATGTCTTCTTTAAAAAGCACCGATAACCTAAATCCTAACCCTAACTATAACCACGAAGACATCAAATCCAATCGCAACGCTAAACCTTTATTTTTTACGAAAAAATCCCAAGATCATATGGGGCAGAAGCATGATGATATCGGTTCACCGAACGTAAAGATTGAAATATTTACAAAATATTGACTGGCTTTGAGGGCAATTTGAAACTATATTTATAAAGAATATTCATATTTCGCAGATGAAGGCAATATTTTTTATATCGAGTACACTATGGTCTCATATTATCCCCAAAAATAAATCTGTCAATTGGTGTATTTTTTTTTATTTAAAGAAAACACACATTTTAAGTACCTCTTATAATTAACTTAAATCATCCACAAATTTCCCAATGTGAGACGAATGGTACTGGTATATTGCCCGCTTCGTTACCATGCGTGTTTACTGCGCGATAGATGCGCAATCAATTATAATCATTATATTGAGGCCTTTTCACCAATATTCAAATACATTTTGGTACATCAAAATCACAGCAGCACTGATTGTTTACATGTTGTTTTTATTATCCACCCTGTACAGGCAAAAAAGTTCGTCGTATGACCTTTGTTAGTTGGTGATGTTGCGCAGAAGATGCTTCGTGAATGGAGCAAAATCGATATATCGCGACCTTCCGAGTGGCTGACGTCTCGATTTTGAAATCACCTCATACTTCTTATAAAATCACCCCATAGTCCCATACCTTGAACTTCATATCACCCCATCCTTGTCTGCCTACATCTTTACTTCTTCCTTAGAACAATTCTTTCTTGATTTATTCACCTGGCCTATTCGTTCACCTGCAGTAATAGCTATTTTTAAGGTCCTCCACTAAGACGCAAAAGATAAACAAGACATACCGATGGCAGTCCTTCGCGGTGTCCCAGAATCGGTGAGTAGTAACGTCATTAGAACTAATTACTACTAGACCAAATTACGCTCCTGACTGCATTTTCAAATATTCAAACATCGTACGATTGTACATAGGCCATGATCATAGTGGTGCCAGACACTCAACACCTGGCTCACGTCACGAGATTTCAACCAGCCAATCACAAACTTTTGTCTGAATAACTTTTGGGTCATTAGTGCGTAATTTCAGAAGAAAATGATGGAAGATAAAGTGAAAAGTTTTAAAAGTGGGCGGTAACACATGAGAGGTATAGGTTGTCTGCAATTTGGCAACGCGAATCTTATGGACGGGTTTCTATGGGTTAATTTGACAGAGGAGTCTCCGTCTTTTGTATTAAAGGCGAGTTCACATTGGACTGTTTTATTCTGAATATCGCAGACATGCCGCCGAAGTAGTAGAGAAGAAGAATATCTACACAAACAGCGGATTCAAAGCTAAATCACATACTTAGTGAGGTCTGAATATCACACAGATAGGGACTTCCACGGAGTTCAAAATGCAAACAGACTCAAATATTAAAATCACGATTAAAAAAACCCTCATTATGATAATGTACATGTTGTGTGAACGTTGTGTCGTTACATTTTGTATTAAGACCCCTCCCTCATTGAATAGTTTGATATAATTATCTAGATATTTGCATTCATAAATTATCATTTGAGAAGAAAGAGAAAGAGAGAGAGAGAAAGATAGAGATAGAGAAAAGAGAGGGAGAGAAAGAGAGAGAGAGAGAGGGGGGGGGGGGGAGAGGGGGGGGGGGGGGGGAGGAGGGGGGGGGGCTTTGGGCAGGCGTGTGAAAGATCCGCTCTATAATTTTTAGCGGACAAAGACTATAAAAATGCGCTTATTCCCCAGACGAGCTCACGACAAAAGACAAGAAATCTAACCTCGTTGTCACAGATTGGAAGGTCTTTTGGCACCATTGTAGCAACCTCTCGTTACTTTTCATTCAATATTTCTTCATCTTCACTTTTAGAAATAGGGTCAGGTGTCACGGTGACGGTTTTTCTCGGTCAGCGACCCCGGCTAACATGGGTCATTAGCGCGCCAAACGAGCAGATGAAAAATTAGTATTGATTTCTGTATTCTGATCCCATCAAAATCAGTTTGCTGTGTGCGGTCTTTGAGATGAACCCCCCCCCCCCCTCCTCCTCCTCCTCTTTATACCCCCTCCTTAATGGTAGCGTGACCTAATTTCATCACTACCAAACCAAAATGAAAATACTGAAAGGGTTGCGCGGTTCATTATTCTTGACTTCTGTGTATCGTCATGATTATAACACAAACTATAATCAGTGTTTAACACGATGTAAGGTTTCCCAAAACGCTGGAGGTAACTGGAATTAAAAAAAATCATATTCTCTATATTTTTCTGAAAGCTTGATAAACTGAATGAAGTTTTCACAGACGTGATGTTGGCTATTATGATTTATCCTAGCTGATATATAACATATAATGTTATATTTTCGTAATATTTTGTGTTTTAATCTCTATGTTTAATTATTTCTGGACCTCTAGGAAAAACATAGCCAGTTTGATAATGGCTCTGAATAGAGCATTCCAGCCGTTTTTTAATTCTTGATTATATTTGTAAATTGTATTCTTGTATGTATTTGAATTTTTATACGGAAAATAAAACGAACGAACCAACCAACCAACCAAGGAATCAACAGCATTAAACCATTGTCATCGTTGTGTTAAAGAATTTATTAGCAGTGAATGACGAGAGATACTCGAGCGCTTTATCAAGCTCTTAACATGACGATCATGCACGTTGCACACGAGGCGTTATCTGCCTGACGCAACACTGCGACAGCGGCTGGCGCTTCGTTTAACGTGACACGTGTGAGTGGCATGGTGGAGGAAATTAAGGGAATGCAAAATGAACAGTGCAATCATTACTGGCGCATGCGCTAATTCACCTCATATAGGATTGATTGGCGCATTGATTAGCGCAGGTAATAACGCAACCAAAATGACGCATCGTGTGCAACAGCCAGTACATGATACATTTCATCCGTCCGCTTACAACTTTCTTTCATAATCCATACCATATACATGTAATTCAGGTATTTCAACACGTTTTCTTGAACCCTTGTGTTTTTCTCAAAGGCAGTCAAACCCCTTACAGAAAATCATTGAAAGGATGACGTATTTTTCTATTTTTAGAACAATATGCCCGAGACGTGAATAGGACATGAAATATTCATACTTCCCCTGTCTATATGATACTCGTCCTTGAACAAGTGGGTTATTTGTATAGCCGGCGGATAGAGGATGTGTTTTCTTCATGAATGGTTACGTCATTCGGAATAATTTGCTCGCCTTAGCTGAATTTATTATGGGGTTACTGACTTTAAATGTTTACTGGATTTTATTCTTAAAGTGTAAATGGATATAAATTACACTTTCAATTATATGAATCATTAGGAAAGTTTCCCATTCGAGAATGAAAATCATTATTGTGCCGACCACCTGATTTTATTTTAGTTTTTATTTTTAAAACTGAAACAAACCATTCGCATTAATGATGAAGCCAAAATTGTTTTGTCCCTCTTTCTATCTGTATTATTTTCTGAGTATCTCATTTATTGCTGTCTGTCTGTTTTTCTCTGTCCCTGTCACTGTCTGTCTGTCTCTGCCTCTCTTTCCGTCTCTCCGTCCCCCTTTCTCTCTCTCTCTCTCTCTTTCTCTTTGGCGTGTGTCTACATATCTTTCCTTTTACGTCTGTATGTCTTTTCTTTTTCTTTCTCTGTGTGCTTCTTCATATTAAACTCTGATTTGTTTATGCCCGTTTGTCCTTTTTCTTAATCTCTCTCTCTCTCCCTCCCTCTCTTTCTCCTCCATAACTCTCGCCCACGCACCCTCTGAATAGTCTATTCATGTAATATTCATATCACTATTCCTCGCATCTCTGTCTATTCGATGGCCGCGCCCGCAGGTGACCGGTGCAATGTCGTCAGCGACTGCCCCGAGTGCGTCGACGTTGCATCACCGATGTCACTCCGCATTCGGGTCGTTCAGTTCTTGACCTCTTTCCTTGTATTTTCGTTCATAATACAGTACTCATTCCTAAATTCATTTGAAAAACAAAAAGGCAGGTCTGATGTTTGATATATTTTGCAATATTATTCTTGCAATTATTCCAAACTGTATTATAATATTTAAAAGCGCTGCTTCTTTTTTGACGTATACCCGAAGGTCTTACATTGGCTGTCTAATACAAAAATACATGTTTTTTTTCGAGCATATTAAGCAGGTTTAACAGATTCTGCAAATGTTGTACTAATACAACTTTCCCAGCCCCGAATTTGCATTCCCCAATTTTGGACGAAGTCCCATGTAAGGAAAATATATTCACGCTTATATTTCTAACTTTTAAACTGTGCATTATTTATATCATTTCATTTCAATAGTTATCCTTTTTTTGTTTGGTTATGTTGTTTTTAAAGAAAGAAAAGAAAAGTCAATATTTTCTGCACTGATCAGGTCTTGGATTTTCAAACATGTATTATTCATATTAAAAACCTAACATGCAAGAAAATAAGGCTACTAGAAGATGCGTCAATTAATCCACCACATTTAAGTAAAAATGTTAGCAAGATATTTTAAGATCCCTACAATACATCTATAATTTTTTATTGTAACATCACAACGAACATTGTGAAGTATTTTTAAGCTCTTCATGATGTTTCGGTTATATTTCTATTCCACCCTACAGCTGATCCCATATAAATTCATACGAAATTTTCATTCACTTCGATTTTTGAAAAATGATAAAAGGGCAAATGAAACAAAACATCGCCCCTGAAGGAAAATCAGTCGGATATTTTTGCTTTCACCGAAGGCGTCTGAAACAGACAATATCGATTTCGGATGACCTTTTTCAAAACAAGTCATGAGTTTCAAGTGCAGGAATATATAAACATTTTTGACAATTGTGCGCTATATTGCATTGGAAATTAATTTTTGGATTCATTAATAATTGTTTTTCAATTCTAAATACTTTTCTTGCCTTTATTTATCAATTTTTCATAACCAAATTATCACTTGTTAAAAAAGAGTACCGCCTCAATTCAGAACACTTACGACACTTTTTAAACAGATAGAACATCATACATTAATGAACGTGAATGCAATCATTTTGGGATGCATGAAAGACTATGCCATTGGCATAATCATTATGCTTACAGCCCTTGGTCATTCAGATGCAAATTGCAGAATATTTTCTCATGTAAAGGAAAAGAAATAGCATACCTATGTAAGAAAGGGAGGGGACGGAGGGAAAGAGAGAGAAAGAGAGAGAGAGAGAGAGAGAGAGGGGAGAGAGTGAGATAGGCCAAGGGGATGTTGGAAGAGAGAGAGGGAGTGATGGGGGTAGTAAGATAATGGCGCGCTTGTTGATTGCCAGAAGGCCTTCCCAAAAAATTATGATTCAACGCCCTTTTGGTTCTCAATGGACGAGGAATAGATATAAAATTACATGTACATGTATTCGCTGCATGACCCTGACTGTAACAAACCAACCCCACAGCTTTAATACACGTGTCACGCTGAAAACCCATCTTCGGTCAATTTTCTGCAAGCCTTCATTGGCGGAATATGGAAGGAAAAACCAACTATTCCATTTCAATTAGTGTACCAATCCGCTCCGATATATAGGGTATTCATATCTGCTCACCACGTTAAGTCAATATTGTGTCACGCATCGGGGTAGTAAACTTCAATCACCTACATCAGACAAGAAATAGGTCAGTAAACAGAGGAATTACCTCGCACAAAATGGGAGAAAGGAGAGATGGAAGGGGGAGAATGCCAAATATGTTAAGCCTATTCAAACCAGGGTTTTTGTTTTGTTTTCTCCCTCCAAGACCTAAATCCTTTTTTTCTAGTCCTAACCAGGTTATGTACAGCTTTGGTTATGTATATACCCACGAGTCAGCAAACAATACAATAAAACAAACTTTTTATTTGAATATTTCTACTTGTTCCAATTTTCTCTCCTTTTGGTCCACATTTCTTTGTAATAGTTGGCAGGGAATTGAATATTATTGTGTCAAGCACATGTCTACTGTAAATAAGGATGACGATGTGAAGAAATATTATTGCCCTGAAGATAACCCCAAAAGATTGATGATTGAAATGAAAGAGAGACAGGAATATGAATGAAAATAAAAAGGAAAGAAAAAAGGTCACGCTGTGGATAATGAAAAGAATAATTGAAATACGAAGATAAAATTGAAGTACATGTGAATGGAAGAAGGGATATGGAGAGAAAGACAACATAATACAGGGAAAGACGCACGCACACGCGCACACGCACACACATAAACGCACCGTATGTTATATATTATGAGAGACAAAGAGGGGAGGGGGATATACAAATATATAGAGACAGAGTCAGACCAGAGACAGACAACAAACACAGAATCATTCCAAAGGTATTTCGCCCATTTGATATAATTGGATAACTTAAGGTTTTTTCCACAATTATCATATCTTTAAAAGGAATGTCGCCGTCGTATCTTATGACACAGACTGTTAGCTTTCTATTTGTAATCTAGAAAAGTACAAATACATATTTTCTGAGGGGCATTAATTTTTAACATACTGAAACTTGTTGTACTCCTAAACTGCACATGGACGACCGACCAGAGGGGCTGTGAAGTCGTTCATTACATGTTTATTGGTCAATATTTTTTCAATCCTCATATCAAAGTTTTGCTAAATGAAAAGAAAAATTCAGTTTTCATGACCGCGTTATTTTAATTTTATCACCAAGTCGTCGGCGTGCGGTCGCGCCAAGTCTCTAGCCTCCGTATTGACTTTCGTGATTGAATGAGAAAATAACGACCATCGCTGACGGATATATGTCTCCCGTGTACAGAGCATTGTCCAACGTCATTTAAGTTAGAAAGACTGGACCACGGGTGCAATGTCGACCCACATCGTCGATTTTCTGTTGGCCTATATAATGTACGTATTTGGGAGACGCAGCAACAGTAGGGTGTCTTTATAGTGTCGACATCTGTCATTTTACGTTGAAAAGCCTAACAGACTGCTCACATCGAGAATATGAAACGTTGTAGTACATTGAGTACCCACTGATTTCACACAGTGGTCACATTGTGGCACACTGTGGCTATAAGTATTGAGACAATGTGAATTCATAATGTGTGACCGTAAAGTATATTTGGAACAATATCTCAATGTTTTATTTGTATTACTTGTTGTACTCTTCAGACAATTATTTCGAGTTATTATAAGCAACGGACACCAAACATTGATTTTATGATATCCTTTTTCAGAAGACCTATGAAAATTAATTTACGTGTCCTTGTCAAGTCTACATGATTCTCCACATTGTATTTAATATGACCCTATGCTTCTACAACGGAGATACTAAGGGCACTATATAAGCTCTGTATTTTTTTTTGAGTAAATGGTAAGAGGACACTTTTTTTTTTTTGGTCTCGAAATTTGCAAATTTGACATTTTACTCCGTAAGGGGGGGGGGGGGTAAGGTCACTTTTTTTAGGTCAGCCATTGGCATATTTTATTTTTTTTATTTTTTAATTAAAAAAAAAAAAGGGGGGGGGGGTTTTGCTAAAAAATACACATATAATACACACATACAAAAAACCTAAAGGGGGGGGGGGGTTTAACCCCCCAACCCCCCCCCCCCCCCCCTGCGTACGCGCATGATCATACGTGACATGACCTTTGTGCATTTTAGTCATTCCTATATTCTGTAATACTGTATACAACGTAGTTTTATGTATCTATTTTCAATGTTGAATGTCATCTGTATTATTAAAAAGTGAATAACTTGAACTTGGACTGAACTTCAACTGAAAACTAAAAAAAACCATACTTAAGGTGACATGTATAATCTATTTTAAGCACACTATTCAACACAAGCATCATACTTGCACTGTAACCCTCCTTATTTATATTACCTGTTCATTCAACATGTCTTTTTCAATTGTTGCATTTCCCATATCTCGTAAAAATATTTGCATCTTATTATTACGTTAACGAAAATCAAGTTCAAAATGATTATACGGAAACCAATAAATCAACATCAAAGGGGAAAAATGCATATCCGCATATCAAGGCCATTACAAAAATTCATTCTACTGGTACCTACTGCTTTTTCAGATGAAAATAACAATAAAATTAATCTCCACATTTGTGTGGCACGACGAGAAAATCTCAGATTAAGAAGAACGATTTAAAGAGACTTTGAGTTCTAGAAGGTTGAATAAATTATTTGTAAGTTTTCTCATTCATTTTAATGCCAATTATGTAGAGGGTTGTGGTCTAGTGGATAATTTGCCGGACTGTGAACCACGGTGTACAGTGGTCATTTGGCAAGACAATAATCTACATTTGCCACACTCGACCCAGGTGAGGTTAATGGTTATCTGGCGGGAATTAATTCCTTGAAATGCAAGAGCGCCATAATGACAGACATGCTAAAGCCGGGGTAATGATTGTGGAGCGTCTGGAGTGTCAAATTTGACAGACATGAGCGCTTTCAACAACTAACTATTGTTATTATTATTAATATTTGGAACAATATCATATAGACTGTAGGGCAAGTCACTGTATTGTGTTGTTTCGTAGTCCCATCAGTGGCAGTCGACCAAACCAGTATGAAAATATATAAAAAATTATTACAAACATATTTACCGTTTGTTCTCCTCATTTTCTTTACGGTTTTTCGTGAAAACTAATTAAAGATAATAATTATATTGCCTCCTAATATTCGTGGGTAATGTGCCGGGAAATCGGAGGTGTGTCCAATTCAACCAATCACGAGGCGGAATTTTCCCTAATTCATGGTCCTCGTTCGCTACATAGAAACATCTAACAACCATAATGGGGGATGACGCCGATGAAGTTTCGTCACAGAGATAAAGAGGTGTTTTATTCACTTCCCGACTGTGAATGATGTCGTTTTGAAAGAATTTACAGACACAAAATGGTCCAAAGCTTTTGCTTCTGCTGAGATTTTGAAAAATATGGACGGAGAAAAGAGCAAAATTGCGACGGATTTCCTTGCCAATGTCGCCCGTATTGAACCGTACAGCGACAATACCAGTGCAGTGCAGTGCAAATGACAATGTGAATGTTGTAATTTGCACTGCACTGGTACTGGTACTGTCGCTGTATACGGTTCAATACGGGCGACATTGGCAAGGAAATCCGTCGCAATTTTGCACTTTTCTCCGTAAAATACCTCGAGATTCTGACAAGACTGAATTTGAAGGTGAGTTTCAATCTCTTTGTTTGCAATAACCATGATAACCCAGCAAAAATTAAGGCCCTGCCTTCGACTTTGATCTAGCCTCATTAAAAAATTTTTTTTTAGGATAGGGTCCTAGACTAATTTAATTAGATATCTAGAGTCTAGACCCTCTAGGCTCTAGGCTCTAGGCCTAGGCCTATGGGCTAGGTCTAGATATAGGCGCTTCATTCATGCATGATGGAATAATGATGAAGTTTGTCAGTTGTTTGAATCGTTCACAATGCCTCTGTGAGTTGACATCAATTTTGTTTGTCATGTCATTGATGTAATCATGTAGTCTACGTACATGTAGACCCTCCTTACAGTAGCTGTAAATTATAATAATGGAAAACAAAAAAAATGTCGGACAAGTTGGACGCATTGAGCCGGGCTTTACTTAACTTTAGACATGCCTTCCTAGTTAGTTTAACTTATTGGCTTGGTCAGAACAGCATTATTTTAAACTGGTTTATATTTTCTGCTGGGATTTGCTGTGTTGTTTACATTTTTTGTAATCCGTGCATTAAGCCATTATTATAGTTGCACACTAGGGGTCACAATACAAAGCCTGTTTAGACAAGGGGGACTTTTTCTAACATGAAGATAGACAAGGCGGCTGTCAAGCTATCAGTATCACCAATTTTAATTTTTGACTTTTTTAAATAGAAAAGACGGCGAAGCTATTGCCAATTTTCGAAATAACTTATAGACTACGGTAATATGAATTTTTGTTTTTTAAACATTTAAAGAATTTTCAAAAGACGCCAAAGCTATCTGAAATTTTTGAAATGACAGCGAAGCTATCGCCAATTTTTGATATGAGCTTTGTTTTTGACCAAGTGTTTTATATTCTTTTTTCCCCAGATCCATCTGATATCCCTCCACAACCTAAGAAGCTGTGTAGGAGTCTACAATCTCGGCGCTCATCTGCCAGCTTTGATTTGTTGGACCTATTTGAGACCATCAGTATGAAATTTACGCCGTTCATATTGAGCACTAAATGTATGCAATATTTGTTGCTGTTTATCAGCGGATTTTTCAACATTAACTTGTTCTATTGATAACAACAAATATATATGACAAAATTAAAATGAACAAAGGCAAGATCATTGGGAAACTTTTTCCCTGATATTTCTTATTCAATTTTGGGATTTAAAAAAAAATTGAGCACGATTTTTATATCCCTATGGTTCCTTTGTAAATTTGTACAAAATAAACAACCTTTCATGAATAGACATATATACAAATGTATGGGTCGACTGGGGTGTTTTACATATACATTATGTGCACCTGTATTATAAGAATATACTAAATATATGTAAAGATATAATTTCAGAGCTGGAAAAATGTTTTTATTTCCTAGGAATACAATACAAATTTTTCTCTGGGATGCCAAAATTAATCTCCCAAGGTTTGAATGTTACAAACTGTTCCAATTTTCATTTCATCAAGAGGCAAACATTTCCCTTCAAATGTCAAGAAAACGATGTCCTACAGTTCCCTATATATTCCAGACCTGATAATTATATTGATTAATTGATAAGAATTGTATCAAGGAAAGCAAAATGAATTATTTCGCTAACAGTAATATTACCAGTAATCACTTACAGTAATGTACTATTGTACTTGCATTGCCTGCTCATTTGTTTCATAATAATAATAATAATAATATGTATATTTATTATTTATTATGCATACATGTATTTTGCCATGTTGAAGCATTGCCAAGATTTATTACGTTCAAATGTATGGGTCGTTTCAAACTTTCCATCACACTCTTTGGACACTTGTTCTAATCCAAATATTCAAAATTTATGAATTCCTCAACAGTAACAGCTTTTTGGCCATTTTTCTATCAACATATTTTAGGACATTTTCTCTGAACCCCCCCCCCCCCCCCCCAAAAAAAAAAGACAACAAATGACTAGACACATCTTATCAATGTTTCATAATTTATTTCAATTCCATCAATATTTATGTAAAAACTGTTAACAATCTTTGCAGTTCAATTTAAATTGCATTTGTAAATTACAACATACATGTACCATAGTTCTGATTTCACTGGCAGTGGCAAGTACCGGTATTAGAAAAAGTACCCGGTAATAAGCTACTTGTAGATAAATGTCATTGACAAAATGGTAGTGCGGTAATACATTTTACATAATGAATGAAATCAAATTAAACAGAGAAGAATATAATTTATTTGGCAGTTTTGGTATGAATTTGTTGTTAGGTTTCTCTTTGAAATTTGTATTGTTCTAAACTGATGCTATGCAGACCATGAGCAGTGTTGCTGTCTAGTACTACCTAGTATTAGTATTAACAAAGTTTTGAACAGCAATATATTTTTTCGGGAAAGTGGAAAAGAAACTAAAAGCAACAATATTGATGATTTGATTGGAAGGAGTTTGCACAGTTGATGAAACTCAATAAGACATGTTGAATTAAATAAGGTAAAATATGATGAAGGAGAGAGGAAGAGTAAGGAGAAAACAACAGGGGAAGAAAAAGAGATTTTTAAGAGGAGACATGGAGAGAAGAAAAAACGTGTGTGATGAGAGAGAGAGAGAGAGAGAGAGAAATAGAGAAAAAAGGAAGAGTTAAATGAGTGACATGAATATACAAACAGATGGTAACTTAAACAAGATGCAAAAAATTAAATAACTTGGGTTTAACAAAACTCGTCTTGATGACGTGCTGAAATAAAAAAAAAACATGGAAAATTGCAATTAGTGTTTTCAAGTTCACCAACAGCATAAATATAAATGAATTGCTCAGAAAAATCACACCTGAACAGTCTCATAGAGGTCTGAAATAAATGTTTTGCAAAAAATAATCAAGAAACAGCAAATTTGAATGTCTTTTGAATCAGCAAAAAGGCTATTTTACCATTGATAGTTGGCGCTAGTCTTTTTCAAGGAAATATTATCAAAATCCAATAAAACTAATTAGCGGATTAAATTAATTGCGCAGAAAAATCACACCTGAACAGTCTCATAGAGGTCTGAAATAAACATTTTGCAAAAAATAATCAAGAAATATCAACTTTGAATCAGCAAAATGGCTTATTTACCATAGTTGGCGCTAGTCTTTTTCAAGGAAATCTTGTTAAAATCCAATAAAACTAATTAGCGGATTATCTCATCAACGGGTGTACGAAATTTGGAGAACAAAGGTGTTTTCTCATCAGCAACTTCATCACAATCATTTGGTATAGTTAGTTTTCTCTGCCAAAGATGGGACTACGAAACTTTTTTTTTAGATGGTTAACTGGCCCTTGCCCCACAGTCTAATAGTTGTTTCCTGGAAACTTACACACCGGATTCACGATGGAGGTTTAAATTAAATCCCTGGTTTAAACGTATATCGGTCCGTAAGCGTGAATACGCGTAAATATGCGTATAGAAGCGTATATTGCGTTATAATTGAACATCAGGACACGCCTGTATCGCGTATTACGCCTACCGTGGGTTTAATCATGTGTTTACATAAACTTTTTCGCGATCTCTATAATTATATAGCTTAAAATTCACATCGCTATACGGCGAGCTGTCATTTTGTATGACTTCCCCCTTCGTCGGGCTTGACTTTGCTACGTTTTTTTCTTCAAAAATAGTAACTTTTTTCAAGTTATTTTCAGGAGCATACTAGCGCACAAGCCTTTATACCTTTCGTAATGGACGAAACACTAAATCTTCCCTGTTTTAAATATTTTCCTTTTTTAATCGCGCTATTTACAGCCACCATAGCGGAGTGCGTTGCTAAGAGGAACGCCCCAGAAAGCTGCGCAGACGATGGGATGGCACGATAGCAAATGTGATGACAGAGAATATCGGATCGTCCTGATAGCAAAGGTGTGACCTTATCCAAGGTGAATTTTCCATCACTTTCTGTCTCTCTCTCTCTGTCTCTCTCTCTCTCTCTCTCTTTCTCTCTCACTCATTCCCCCCTCCCCATATCCATCTCTTGTATCTCCTGTCATTATTCCTCGACAGTTCTTAATGGTGTCGATATGGTACAAGCTTTTCGTATTCTCAATATCCGTCTTTCCAGAATATTCGGAACATACTGTTAGACATTTGGAATTCGGCGAACACCCACACCCTCCCCCGATTTCATCCCGTACGTAGACTATTGATGGCAATTCATTAATGCTGAGAAATATTAAAAAAAATACATAAGAAATAGGGCTGAAACGGGTCAATAGTTGCATCAAGGGGAGGCGAACAGTTCCGATGAGCTTTAGTAAATCCATGGATAAACAAAATGTATTTCACATTTTAAAGGCATCGTAACAATGTTAAATCTGAGAGGCAAGGCTCTACATGTTATCAGTGTCTGTGATATGGTGTAATATTGAAGCCCTAAAAAAATCATCATGAAGTGCCTCAAAAAATTAAAAAATCTTTGAGTGACCGGTTCACCTTACTCAATTCCCCCAATAG
>JAVYIG010008251.1:0-67500 GCA_035222895.1 Strongylocentrotus droebachiensis | reverse complement strand
GTCAAAGGATATAGGTCAGATCCACTGACCGATACGCCCATTTCTATGTGTTTGGTTCTTTGGAGTGCCGTCCAGCTGCAATGCTCTTCTAATTTAGGCATCAAAATATTTAATAAAACCCACAATATTTGGTATTTCTGATTATAATTCACAAGTATAGTGATTTGAAGGGATAAACATATATCTGGCATCAAATTTTCCTACGAATTATTTGGTTGTTCGGAAATATAAGGTGTTAAATCATTCATGGGCTGACCCAGCAGATCCTTAAGGTTCTGGTGGTCTTTAAAAGCCACCAGCTATCAACAGAGGCTCATTGAGTCCGTCATCGGGATTGCTTGGTGCTCCATTAAAAGACAATCTACAGAAGATCTCGTTCTCCTCAGAAGAAAACGACGCAGGTAGACGACATGGTTTAAAGGTACCCCCATCATCAAATCCAGGGTTTAAGAGATGAAGACGCGCCCTTTTTTTGGCAAAACATCTTAATAAAGAACTTGGTTGAAGTTCAAGGGATCATTGACATTTTAAGCTTTTCGTAGATTACCAATAGTGACCAAAGTCAAATCTTTGTTTTACTGTTGAAATTAGCAACCGACCTAATTAATAAGACTTTTTAAAAACTGCAGTGGCCAAAATAGTAGCCTGTAATTCGCCATTGCAAATTAGCTACTATCTAAACAAAATTGATAATAATGATTTGTTTTTAATAATGATTCTCATATCAACAAAACTGTGTCCAACGTCATCGCCAATACAGAAACCTGTAGGAATATTGTCGTAATATCTCAAAATGAAAGTTTATTGAGATTCACAGACAAGTTCTATTTATAAAAGCCTAACAAATACATTAAAAGGTTTTTTGTATGTCAAACAAATAGGTTGTTTGGATTAGTAAAAATATTGTGCATGTGTCGCTTTGTCTTTTAGCATGTATATCAGGGATGGAAATGAAAGATGAGCATGACAAAAGATAAACCACTATCAAAATACTTTTTTTGGACCGCCACTTTAATTCTATATTCGACAGATGAACATCACTCTGGAAGTCAAGACACGGACGTTGGTATGGGGAACCATTGACACGTCGTGCTCAAAACACTGAACTATTTCCCGAATCAATATAATGTCATATGTCACAGACTTATCGACTTATGATACGAGTGTCGGTAACGCAGCTGTAAGGTGTCTTCGACAGCAGCATAATTAAACCGGCATCATGGGAAGGGACAAAGTGCTTGCGGATCTCCAGAGACCACTGTGATCTCTGCAACGTCCGTATCGTCTCGCCATTCGCAGACCTTTGTCAAACATCTTTTGTGTCCCGTATCACTCTCTTGGGATCGTCTTTAAACTGGCAGTGACGCAAATGGATCAGGCTCCTGTTCCTGCGTGATTAGGACGTTCGAGTCGACTCCGTTATGTAGGTTATTGGGTCTCAAGCTTAAACACAGTTTTCGCAATAACGATTTGATCTTTCCAGTAAGTAATCCCTTCCCCCGACCTGAAATATGCTGAGTCATTCATCCTACTCCAGAGAACACCACATAGTCTTCTTGAACAGACGGTCGGACTATTCGCTTCATTGTGAACTTCAATGCACTCTAACTTTTTGAAGATTGCCTACAGGAAATTCGAAATGTCAACCGGACAATGGAACTTCACAGCTGTCTAGTGTGCACAGTAATATTTGTCTCAAAGATAGAGTGACGAAATCTTTGTGAAACAAACAATTACGCACTGACCAAAAGTTCGCCCTGGTGCCCATTTAAACAGCCATCTACCAATAAAATAATGATAAAAGCTAATTCGCAGTTGTTAATTTCGAAGCGATAACACATTATTCGCTTGTTAACTACTAGGAGAATGTCTCCTTATCATAAGACTAACATAATAATGATCAGAAGGCAACAGAATCCACTGGTCTAGGACGGAACCTTAGTACGTCACCAACGATGACTTTTGATAGAGCAAGGCGTCTATCTGGATAGACTAATTCATGATTGGTAAAGATTTGCAATTGTCACGTTTCGTAATTAGCAGGTCAATTAACGCGAAGATTAGGTTACCCAAGAAGAGGAAACATTCGGTGTCTTCTACGGGACCCCAGACGTAAGCTGAGTAAACACGGATATTTCCTTAATCGTCGGGATAATCTGCATCGAAAGGGGACTGAACTCTTGAAGATGATGGAAAGTGGTAGGGGGTAAAGATGTTCCCGTCTCTCAGGAGGGAACCGGCGCGGTTGTACCCCCAACTTATTTGACGCGATCGGGGCGATGATGAAGAAAAGGTAGGTGATTCATTGACAGGGCATTCTCTTTGGGAGCGTAAAACTGGGGGTTGGTTGCGATCCCGAGCCTGAAAGATCGTATTAGAAGTGAATGAAATAAAATACCGATCGTGACTCGATGTTAGCTAAGATAACGGGTCGGCAAGGGAAAAGGCCAATTTCCAAATTGTTTTGGCACAAAGAACCAATTCGGTGATCAATGCTGATGAAAATGTCAGAGGAGGACACTTTGGGAACTCACAGCTCTCTCGCTATGCCCGAGATGCGATTCAGAGGCCTATAGATTAGTGTTCGGTGATATGATGGCATCTGGGGAGGACCAATAACTTATGGAAACTGTTTGAAATGCTAAAGGTAAAAGGATAATTGAAATTTAGGTCATCAATGTTATTACCTGCGTTATGACATTTTGATGGAAAGATTGAAACGACTTTGCATTAGTCCTAAATTGATAATCATGGAGTTTATAAGGGGATAAAGAAGAAAACCAAACAAGCATAACGGCATAAAGAAAAGAAAATGACAGACAAAGAGAGAAAGAGAAAGATAGAGAGAGAGATGGGGAGGGGAGGGGGGGAGAGGGGGGTAAAACAAACTACACCTGTTATTCTTAACTGATGCAAAGGCAATTAAATGCATGATAATGGTCAATTTCGAGTTGTAGAACTTAAAAAGTTCGACTAACTGTGGACAGGCACCTGAAACCGACGCGACGTTTTCACCAATGGTACTGATGGCTGGCGTTTTACCCCATTATTGCTCTAATAAAATTGATCCTCACAATTTTAGGGTGGCTTTTAAACTCCTATTAGAGGCCAACAAAAAGGGAGAGAGTGGAAAAGATATTTTGTGCTTTTGGGTTTATACAAAAATCGATCAACAAGGCAAATAATATGAAGCAATTATTAAAAAACAAAGAATCGTTGAGGACATGTCTAAAGTAGGTCAAAGCCACGGCCAGCAGGATGCTCCCTTTTAAGCCACTCGCTTAAACTCTATTCCGTCCACACTTATATATAGGACACCTTTGACCAATGTATAACTATTCTTCGATGTCGTACGGAAATCGCCTTATCATCCACTTCCTTTACAATGTAAAGCGGAATAGATGGGTTTACGGAGACAGTGAGAATATTGCAATTGCCTTGTTTCTAAAAATAACTAGTTCAGTGCGGTGTATGTTTTATCACTATTTTTTTCTTCGGGATATCGTTGTGTATTTAGGCTTAGTCAGAATGTTAGTATTCAACATTGTAATCTTGTCAGTATGCCCATAACTTGTATTTTACCGAAAGTTTAGACATAAATGTCTTGCAGTTTTACCAGTTTGTAGTGACGAAACATGTATCAAAATAGTTATTGAGGGGACGCTGGCTGCCATAGGTATGGGTGGTGGTGGTGGTGGGCATCTGCTTACTAGACGGATGAAATAAGAGGCAGGGCAAAGCAACTGATTCAGAGAGGATATGGGAGGGTACTTCATCTTCATGTCATGTCCCCTTTTCCGTCTCTTTTTCTATATTTATGTCCCCCCCCCCCCCCTCTTCCTTCTCTTTCTACGTTCATGCCATCCAATGTTGTGGGGGTATGTGCCCCCGTAGCAACACCATTGAAATGCAACATTTATCATTTCAAACTTTGAAGTGAGTTTAATAGCGCTCATGTATGATTACTCTATGAATGTAGCCCCACCCAGTGTGAGTGTCAGATGTAATCATGATAAAACTGCTCTAGATTTTTGACCCTCGCTTCACTTCGTTTCAGAGTGTGTGCCAAATCTGTCACCTCTAAAAATATCCTTGGAGTTTTCGCATCAATCTTTAAATTTCTTCCGGATTATAATTATTTATTATCGGAAGAAAAAACAGCATTCCCCAAAGAACAGGTAAAATCAGCTGAACATGTGAAGCAGTGTGGATGAATTAGTTAGACACATGCCCCGCCCCAATCTCTGAGCAGGTTTAGTGCTGTGACCGACCGACCGACTGTGGGCTGCGTTCTGTCTCGTCACGTTTGTAAGGTCTGCGGCATGCAGCATGGAACACAGTTTGCGAGGATCGAGCGGAAAGCGCCATTGATCCCATTCAAAGTGTTTAGGCTCAAACGTTTCCACCAATCACAATCACTGGAACAGAGTCGCGTTAAGAAGATGGCATGGGCATCCCTAGCTTCTCGCCCTCCTAAACTAGTAACAGGCGCGGATCTACGGGGGGGGTTTAGGGGGTTTAAACCCCCCCCTTGGGCGGCCCAAAAAAAAAAAAAAAAAAAAAAAAGGGAAAAAAAAGAGAAAAAAAAAGAAAAAAAGAAAGAAAAAAGAACGCACGCTGGAGAGAAACCCTTTCAAGTGCAAATATTGTGAGAAGATATTCAACTCATCTGGTAACTTAACCAAACACATGATAACTCTGGATATAACTGTGTATTTAACTGTTACTTGATTTAAAAAGACGTTATCATGCACTGCTTTTTATGGTCTCCATTGTGTTAATAGATGCCAGGAAAACATCACTTACGGGGTTCAAATAAACACCCCCCAAAAAATCGGCTCGCCGCTTCGCGGCTCGTGGACGATGCTCCGCATCGTCATTATTTTATTTAACTGTTACTTAATTTAAAAAGACGTTATCATGCACTGCTTTTTATGGTCTCCATTGTGTTAATAGATGCCAGGAAAACATCACTTACGGGGTTCAAATAAACACCCACAAAAAAATCGGCTCGCCGCTTCGCGGCTCGTGGACGATGCTCCGCATCGTCATTATTTTGGTCAAACCCCCCCCTTAGCAAAAAGCTAGATCCGCCCCTGAGTAACATGAAACAGTTATCGCATCGGAAGGAACATCTAGCCGAGATGATTTAAGAACATCCGGGTAATTACAATCAATGACTATGTAGCTTCAGGTTGTTGAGGGTTTTATGAATCTGTTTATCTATGAATGAAAGTATTAGAGCTCTATATTGCTGATCATTACTCAGCGGGTGGCATTTAATCCAATAGAATAATCATGACACTTTTCAGTACGGATACAGAGGTATTTTACCAGGCGTGCAAATGCCAATTTGCGCGAAAAACATGTTTCCAGAAGGCTGCGCTCCATCTAGCGAAATTTTGTTGTATTTGCTGCCGATATTTACCATAGTAACCAAGGCTATAGCTTCACTTGGTCTTGTGTTTCATCGCCGCTTCATTGCGTGGTTAATTGCGTCTTTAGTGATGTCACATGAACAGACTATGACATCAGTCTACAGAATGACGTCACAGAAAAAACAGGTTTCGTGTAGGTCCATAAACATCCGATTGCAATATTAGAGCAGGCTTAACTCAAGAGATAGCAATTAGTGTATCATTTTTGTAGCATCAAAACATGATGGAAAAGATGCATTTTATAAGCGTTTGACTTCCGGACCAGATAGTGGTTCAACTTTTTTGGGGGGTCACATTTATCTTTCACGGTCTTCCCTGCCCTAAACATGAAACACACATGAACAACTACCCCACACTAAAGACAGTGTATCATTAAAAATAAAAGGATTCAGACTGCTTTCAGTGTGTTGCGAATGCGTGCACATTGTGTTAACACTGTGAAACACTTTGTAAGAATCAAAGTGTTCACACAATTAATAGTGTAATGCACACGCACAACTACCCCACACTAAAGGCACATAAACGCACATGAACAACAACCACCACAAAGTGTATCATTCATAATAAAAGGGTTCAGACCACTTACAGTGTGTTGCAAAGGTGTGCACACTGTGTTAACACTGTGAAATGCTCTGTGTGAACCGTGCAGTGTTCACACCGGTCACCATAATTTATACAAAATGGAAGAGGCAATCACTGTGAACACAGACACACCTCTTATATAGTTATAATTGTTGTTATTTGTTGGTTGGTTTTACCTGACTGCTAATAAAGTACGTGTGTTAAGTAAGCAACCAGAGGACCGACGGATTTAAGTCCTTTCCGAGGGGCTTATTAATGAGGATTAATATGCCTTACCAAAGGGCACTAGCGCATTGACTTGGTTTCGAACCTGGGATCTCCCGGTTAACGAGACCACTTCTCTACCACTGGGCCATCACGCATCATTTAATGGATATTATTATGTGTATTATGTTATTTATATATTTAACTGTGGGGTATTTATGTTATTCGGGCTCTATGGTGGACCGTTAACAAATATATATAATGAAACTACCACCCTGAAGAGAGATGCAAAGTAAATAAAAAGATAAATATAAAAAACATAGTCTTTTTTTGTAAGCTCTGTGGTATTTTGTTTTCTTTTTAGCACTCCTAAATATTTGATATTATTATTAAGATCACGCTTCATTGACAGGCAAGCAAAAGTGTAAGGCTTTTCGGTATGTCTATGAATATTGCCATTGTTTGCATATAAGCAGTAGGTATGATTTTAATCAAAATTGAGATAATCATATATCAAATTTGATATCAAAAATATCAAAAGAGTTAATTACAGACCAAGAACCCGTTTTTTACAAAGAAGAAGTAGAAATAATCGTCGGAATACGCCGAGAATTGCTACTAACAGTCAAAAGAAAATAAGTAGGCATGTCTTCTCACACACGTGGGATACGCTCTAGTGGATTCTGTCTTCACCCTCCGTTAAGTATTCATCTCACAGACGACTTATTTAGGCGGTAAAAACGAGGAATGGATTTTTCCATATGGTCGTATACTCGTATTCATCAGAAGGTTTTTCCCCATTGATTCTTTAAATCCATTCATTTAGAGGATATGTTGCAATAGGCTATTAACGCTAATCTTGAGATCTGGTATGGACATCGTATGTCGAGAAAACATGGCTATAATTCATTCTGGATTGTTTATATTGCAGTAGATTGACTGTTTGAACCAGTAAAATATATACAACCTTACAAAAACTTGCTGGAACTCATCTCTAATAAAACCACAACTCTCATTTGCACATAGTGACATGTGTTAAGCACATGGTGTTGGGCCTACTTAACTTGATTTCCTTATCTTTCTTTGCTCATTACTTTTTCATAGCCCCTTAACATTTTCTACCAAAATCGTTAAGCACATGTCATTTATTTGTAATCTTGAACATTCACTATAAGTTTTTGTAGGATTCTGTGAGAATTTTTTTTCTATCATTACCAGAACTCAAGCTTATCTTTAACTTTTTTTCTGCAAACGGAAGTGACAAAAAGCTTTGTTCGTTTTACATAAAGTGATTTTTTTTCTTTCTACGGGATTATTTGTATTTCGATGTCAGTAGAGCTGGGGAAAGGACACTGCAAAATATTATTCGGGAAATATCAAACTGCCTTGGTTTTTAAACATTATACATGTACGAATACTGGATCTAGATAACATAGCCTTTAATTTCCGTACCCGCAGCTGTTTATTGTCTGAGACAATAAAAAGAAAGACGAAAGAAAGAAAGACATATCAGTGTCCGTAATATAGTGTAATATTGAAGCCCTAAAAAAAATCGCGCTTAAAAATGATCAAGAAGTGCCTCAAAAAAAGTAAAAATCTTTGAGTGACCGGTTTTACCATACTCGTTTTCCCCAATAGACTGTAGTGTTATGAAAACCAATTTGTAATTCCAATCATAAATATCTTGATAATCAGACAGGCGATCGGCTTGTAAAAGTCATGGGGTTCCTGACTGACCTAAAAGTTTATAATTATCATTGCAGTATGATCTAAATCCAGGATTTTGTTTCAGAATCTGAGACAAACTTACCCAATCCTTTTAATGCCACTCTATCATGTCTATAGCGTAATACTTCACATCATTAATTTATGAACCAACTACAACTGACAATTGCGCTACCTTTGCTTTAACAAGAGAACAGGGAAAAGAATACGTAGTGATGATTTCACACGATATTTTGGTATTCTTTCACACTTGATGTTCGTGCTTATTTCTAGCAACCGATTCACGTAATTACGGGGGAAGGTGATGAAAGTCATTCCCCACCCAGGCGTTTTCGGGGGATATCACCAAACAATTAAGCAAGCAACAGAGGCATGCACAATCAGCCCACGCACATGCAGACTCCGAAATCAATTCTCTCATTTGATTGCATACCCTTGTCAACGCGAGAACATAAAGTGAACAAATATAATCACAAGAACATACATCTCCGCAGGTGGAGGGCTCACGATCTGAGAGCACGTGAGCACTGTGTGAAGAAGCGTGTCGACCGCCCACTCAATTTTCAACGAGTGGGACTGGACGTGTAGGATTTCGCATGAACACACACACGCCACGCGGCGGGTGCGGTGTGCGTGGCGCCAAAACTTGTCATCAGTAGATAGTAGAAATTGTGACGTCACGGGGCTGTATGTCTTCACCAGGTGGTTTAAACGGGTCTCACAGTCTCTTGGCCGGATCGTCTGGTTCGGGAAATTAGCCACGCTGGCTTGGAGTTATTCGTGTCTATGGACGGCGGACTAGAGAAACCTGTCAGTGTCAAGCCCATGATACTGGAATGAAATCGATCATGTAGTCGAAATGTCAACCGTCTCGTGTAAGTCGTCTGGCTAATAACTGCAGTAATCCATTCATGGAACGGTCGAGGCCACTGGCCTACCGTACAATGAAGCATGAATTCTACAACAGATGAATGAAGTCACCACAAATATTTTCTACCAAGCTGGACGAATTCAAGATTCCAGCTGGTTATATACAGAAAGACAATTATACTTTTGTTGGTGTTGTTGTTCTGGTTTATATGCTTGTATCATTCAGGAGTGAATATTTACGCCAAAATTTCAATCACTGCCGGGACTCGAACCCGGAACCTTTGAATTAGAAGTCCAATGCGCTAATCCATTGCGCCACAGTGACATACTTGATTATAGCTTAAAGATAAAGACCAGTCATGGTCATGCGATTACATCGTGAAAGAAACGTTGTGGAATCGATCAGAAAAGGTTGATCATCTAGCATATAAGTATTGGTGTGTACTGCAAGGTTCTGAAATCATCAAAGTGATAATAAATTTGGCCCAGTCTTCGTAAAGTTATAAGCACATTACACAGAAAGATGTATATGGGACTACGCGACACGTGCGTTATATATGTCAGGTCCAAATAGATATAATAATTTACCAAATATATCAATTAGTAGGCGGTTTCTCGGCAAAATGTGTATGATCACGCATTAGTCAAAACATATTCTTTCACATGATTGGTAATACGAGCTTCCATTTCATTTTTTGAGAGGGGGGCGTTTCCAAAACAGGGGGGTGTTTCATGAAACAATTAGTCGGTGGTTTTCACCGACTTATATCAATTTCACCGACAATTTAGTCAGCACTGACTAAATTTGACCAATTAGAGGCCTTGAAAATAGTCGATGACAATAGAATTGTCGGTGAAAATGATATTAGTCGGTGAAAACCACCGACTAATTGTTTCATGAAACGCCCCCCTGGTCTTTACCTTTAAGAACAAGACGTCAATCCTCTCTTCATTATTTTGTCTTCTTTGTGACCAAACTTAATTTTTTTTTAAATCCCGTATCGAGTTATTGTTGTCTTCCAGGTATGTAAAAGGGACATATTTATAGCTGCCTGTCAAGAGATCAATCGTTTCAACATTATCCTTTCTGTTGAGTGACCAAACTTGATTATTTCACGCGAACTGTCTAGTTAAAATTTAGTCACCACTTTTGCTTCAGGGCATCGCACCATAACATTGTCATAGGAGTCCGAAATCAAATCTTATCCAGTAATATAGCTATATCATCATAAATTGACTAGGCAATATCTGATATGATATGAGATGATATGATCATGATAATCCCCGCAATGAAAATTACCTAGATTAGTGTTAAAGTCATGAACAAATTTGGTAAAAATCAACGCACGGAAACGCCTTACTCATAGGAAATCAAATCAAGCTTTCCTGATTCATTTATCTAAAACAAATTTGTGGGGAACAACATTCTAAACAATTGTCTTACTGTATTGAAATGACGCTAACCTATGATAATACTCATTCTGTCAAATTGATATTTCCTAAAAATTCGATTACATTATAAATATGTCATGCTGTACTCATGGTATTTAAAGGTTTATGATATTTCAATGCCGTACTTGTTAAGTCTGGCATTCACATTACCTCATTAAGAAACAATGGTCATAGTTCTTTAAGATATACAATGTTTGGAAGTCTAAGTAGGAAAGTATTCATTTATCATTGCATCCTCAGTATAATAGATATGAAAAGAAAAGAAATCACGTAAGTGAATTTTATAGAAGTAGTGCGTTTTGTAACCTTAAAGTGCAAACAATCACAGTTACCTTTTACTGCGCTAACCCAATAATTTCATAACCGATGTAAGAACAATTTAAGAAATGGATCTACCTTTTCGGATATTTAAAACAAATGTTCTATTTTTAGATGTAATCCTGAACGACCTGTATATTGCTCCGGGAAGATCGTTCCTGAAGTAAAGCACTTTGATAAAGTACTTTTATCTAGATTGGAAGACGCAGTGGAAAGAGAGATTTAATGCAATTTGTGAGACACACCCAATATGACATCCAAATATAGATACAAGATATTCCCGTAGCTTTCAAAGACGAATCAAGTTTTGATTGAAATGGTAGTCGGAAGTAGGGGCAATATGGAGTCAAGTCGATGATACTTTAACGCTGATGGGTGTATGGTTCCTTTTTTCAGAATTATTGCTTCGCCTTTCACTTTTGTAGTCGAGGTAGAATAAAATGGTTATAAAGATTTGTATATGTGTCCCTCGCTGAAATGACCGTGTTTTAGGTATTAGTTGAAATGTTCTCGTTCTAAGCTTTATATGTTTTCACAGCAATAAGTGAAAGGTCAAACGCCCCTTTTGATGTCGCTCCACAAAACTTGTAGAAATGAAAACTGAGGAATATTACAGAAAAGTAAATGAATATAAAGTTCGTAAAAGAAGTTGGAGAAGAGATAACAAAGGCATTGTACAATATCAACAGTGTGAAAAAGAATGAAAACAGTCGTTCTGCTCAGATTGCTCGTTTTTACGGAGATATTTCAATCCAAGGGTTTATTTGACAAACCCCTAACATATAAACAATTCAGCTACATGATCTCGGGAACATTTTGAACCTTCGGAAGTGAATATATTCTTTAAAAATCACATTTGGAGGACGAACGAAATTTTCATTGGAAATTCTGTTCAGAACTTAGTACGGGTAATGCTCACCCAAATTAGATTATGAACAAACACTTAATGAACAATTTGACAAATCTAAGGACTGTAACAATCAGAACATTAATAATTCTAACCTGCGGGGTATTAGGACGTTCGGGATATTGCGAACTTTCGGAATATTTCGTCTTTACGAGGATGACAAGATGCAGAACAACTTACTCGTTGAAGACGAAGGCACACACCAAGGAGCAGAAAGAACCCGGCAGTCTTGTCTCATTTCCTCCTAACGAGCGACCGGGTTGACCTATAACGGAATGGGCATCACCAATAGGTACAGTAGTGCCCCGGTTGACACATTAACGGGGACATCTTGGCACCCCTGGAGGGGGATTAGGATAGTACATAGAAGGTCATGAACGCTTCTCATCAGGCGATTCTGCCGTCTTGGTGTACAAGCAGCATGTTTGAAGAAACCGCAGTGTTTTATGGCGCTGGAGGGCGGAGCGAGCTGACGCTCTGGACTATTTTATTAAAGTCATTCTTAAACGCTTCTTCTTTGTCACATTTTTACATTTCTGGATTAAAATTGCCCAACATGAGGGCCATTAGGAGTCGGGCCAATCTAATGGCAATTTAATGCCCAGTTATGACGAACACTTCCTGTATTTTCCACTGTTTGTAGCCTCAGAAGTAATTTTGGATAATCATGTGGCATTCTGACTTTGTAAAACGTAGCAAGTACAGTTTAGTAACAAAATTGCATTTCTTATTATTTTTACATTGTGGCAATATACCTCGGAAAAAATACACTAAACAATGATTATTTGTTTGTAAATTTGCCATAACGTTTTGTTTCATTAAATCTTTGATAGTGTCATACACGATTAAAAAAAATATATATCATTTGTACTTTTACTGTGTTTTTACGATGAACTAGAAAATAACTTAAATAACATGTTGGTGTCTGTACTTTTTGGCCTGTGTCTTGTATCATAGGAAAATAAATCCAAATTAAGAGATAAACATTTTTTCTTAAGTCAAATTAATAAGGAAAAGCAAAGGCCTTGAGACGTACAAAATGAAACACACATGTGCAATTTCAACTCAGACAAAACACCCCTCCCCCTCCGAAAAAAAAACTGTTAATGGGACATGATAATTTAGGATATCAACTATCAAATAGGGTCCAGATAAGCATCTGGCATGTCCTAGCAAATTTCTGAAGCAGGCTGCGAAAATGTTAAAGGTTCACGTTATGTATAAGTCCCAGACTGTCCCTAAAGCATTGCTTCAGACAATAAATGATTTTATATCTAGTGCCAGGTCAGTGTACTAGAATTAATGGTGTCGAAACGAGAAATCGTGTTTTAGCTCGGGATATTGCTATGGAAACAGTAAGGCGTGGTGTCCATGAGTGTTTGATAATTCGTGTTTTTTCAATTTTTTCTTCTATTTATAATGGACATGCCCACCTGCCAAACTTCCCTATTCCGTATAAAACATCCTCGCCTCTATTAACATCGTAAATAACAAAAGAATAGTAAACTATTCAGGAAATTACTGATGATGCTCATTGTGAGGCAATACCCACAGTTATTCTGGGCACATTCTGTGGTAAAGGGGAACGTCTTTGATATATTTTTGAACGTATAAAAACACTTTTCATGTGTTGGCACTGTATTCACACTGTGTTCAAACTATGTTCACACTACTGTGTGTGACACTGTGTGTGGCACAAAATGACACACTGTGTTCAAACTGTGTTCACACTACTGTGTGTGGCACTGTGTGTGGCACAAAATGACACACTGTGTTCAAACTGTATTCACACTAATGTGTGTGGCACGGTGTGTGGCACAAAATGACACACTGTGTTCAAACTGTGTTCACACTACTGTGTGTGGTACTGTGTGTGTGGCACAAAATGACACACTGTGTTCAAACTGTGTTCACACTACTGCGTGTGGCACTGTGTGTGGCACAAAATGACACACAGTGTTCAAACTGTGTTCACACTACTGCGTGTGGCACTGTGTGTGGCACAAAATGACACACTGTGTTCAAACTGTGTTCACACTACTGTGTGTGGTACTGTGTGTGTGGCACAAAATGACACACTGTGTTCAAACTGTGTTCACACTACTGCGTGTGGTACTGTGTGTGGCACAAAATGACACACTGTGTTCAAACTGTGTTCACACTACTGTGTGTGGTACTGTGTGTGTGGCACAAAATGACACACTGTGTTCAAACTGTGTTCACACTACTGCGTGTGGCACTGTGTGTGGCACAAAATGACACACTGTGTTCAAACTGTGTTCACACTTGTGTGTGTGGCACTGTGTGTGGCACAGAATGACACACTGTGGGAACAGAGAGAATCACAGGGCGTACGCATCACAATGTAAAACAGTACAACCACAGTGCAAAATTGCTTTGTGAAATTTGTATGTGTATTTTTAATGAGACAGGGCCTTGTGGAAGACCAGTTTTTAATCTGAATAAATATGTGAAATAAATGTTTAAAAAAAATAATAAGGAGTGTGGCTCTAGAACAGTCTCAAGGTGTTACTAATAATGTGAACACATATTAAGCATACAGTTTTGAGTAGTATGTAAATTTTGTTTTGCGGCGTGTCGGGTAAAGTGTTGGTCTCTCTTTAACATGAAGACCTTATTGCGGGAAGAGCAGGAAATATTCTGCTTTCAACTCGGTTGCGGATTGCTTCACGTGATTTAGCCACCTGTTACCCTCTGAAAATCTGATGATACTCTTTAGATTTATCTTTCATCTTCTCTCTCTCTTTCCCTCTCTCGCTCTCTTTTCCCAGTGTCTCTTCTCTTGCTCACCCAATTTCTCTCTTTTCCTTTCCCAGTCTCTCTCTATCTCCCTCTCTTTCCTCTGCATTCCATTCACACTTTCGTCATCAAAGATAATTCTATTTCCTAAAACTACCATTCCTCATCCGTTTATGAGATACATGCATCCTTTATTCGCGTAATGGCGCGCAACTGAAAGACATTCAGCTTATTAGGAAATGTATGCATCGTGAAGATACAGAGAGCAGGATGATCCAAGCTGAACTGTTTTATCTCCAGACGACGGCTCACTTACTGTTAAACGTCTTTAAAATCATTGATGCGTTAATCAAAAGGGATACAAACACCTCTTTAAATGAGCTATAAAATCACAATCGTGAGATATTTTCCGTTATAGTAAACTGGTTAAGGGACACGTGGGGAAAGATTTGGCATTGGGGAATAATTCCTTCGGTCAGTGTTCCGTTGGGTTTACTGAACCCTTGAAAAACGTTTCCTCAAAACAGCAGCGCCTCTCGGATCCAACAATATAATTAGCCACAGTGATTTTTCATCAAAGCATTCCTTTCAGTTTTTTCCCCATCTTTCTACTCACTTTGTCTATCTGTTTTGTTTGTTTGTTTGCGGTTTCATCCCAGATGAACTCTCCACAAGCACGCGGGCGTCGGCATCTTGGATACATCGAAAGCAATATGCAATGCAAGCCAGCGGAATAATCAATTAGGTCCCAAACACATCGGATGATATCAACAACATAAATGGTTCATGTTTGTATGAGAAGTGATCATACGCTGGATGGATCGTTGGTTAAAGAGGAGGTTGAGTTTTGGTAAAGGTTTCTTTTTTTCGTTTTGTTGTTATTGAAGAGCTTTGTCATTTATGAATGTCAGTGAGTAGGAATATTCTTGTAGGAACATGATCATGATCATATGAAAATTATTGCCCTTCAAATGCCTTCATATTCGGAATGTTATTAAAATTAGTTGAAACGCTAGGACCAAATTTCACGGCAAATGTGTGTGTAGTCCCATATAACTTTTTCTGTGTGTAGTGGATGTGATTTCCAGCAGGACTTCTTTTCATTTTGATCACTTAAAAAGCTCCAATATACATCATTTTATTCATTTTTAAAGTACTACATGATCCTGAGGATCAACCTCTCCCAAATGCTTCCAATCAGGGCACCCTTAATACGAAGCTTATATAAGGAATTAATCGTATGATTAATTTTTGCGATTGATTGCACAACGTGACCAATTATGCAATCAATTGCATTAAACAATCGTACAATTATCAGTAGCTAAAATTTGTGTTACGGGGCACAGCACTCAATTTGATTTGTAAAGGGATTCGGTACTCAGTTTGCCTCAGATTCTTAAAAAAAATCCTGGATTTAGCTCATGCTTTAATCATAATTATAAAACTTTAGGTCAGTCAGGAATCCCATGAGCTTCACAAGCCGATTGTCTGTCTGATTATCAAGATATTTATGATTGGAATTAGAAATGTCGAAAACTGTTTTCCAACGTTTTTTAAATTAATACTACGGTCTATTAGAGAAAATGAGTATGGTAAAACCGGTCACTCAACGATTTAGGCATTTCATGATCATTTTTAGGGCTTCAATATTACACCATATCACAGACACTGATAACACGTATCTCAGATTTGTAAAACTGGAAACATTGTTTTAAAAAATGCCTTTAACGCCGCGCTGGTTGAACCAATTTGGTCAGAGCTAATTGAGTCCGAATAAACTGCGTAGGATAATCTACTGTGCTGTTTCTTGGTTACATTTTTATTTGGCCCAGTTCATGCATGCCCTACGTGTGAGGGTCATAGTAAGGGTAAATTACCATTTTGGAAGATAACGATCAATGCCTCGTTTAGATAGATTTGTGTTTTTTTTAAATTTAAAATATCATATAAATGTTGGTTTTTTACACATTTTAAAAATTTATCTGAACCATTTTTTCGCATTGCCTGTTAACAAGATTATTTAGAAAATGGAAACGGAAATAAATATTTGAATTTAGGCATCTCTGAATTCATGGACTGAATAAACTACAAGAAATATTACTTTTCTTTTAGCATATGAATACATTCTATGTTAACATGATTATTTTAAAAATGGGAACGGAAATACATTTTTAAAAGTTTTGAATCCCTAAGAAACGTGTTCTAATTTAACGTCTTTCCTAACATCTGATAAATGTGCAATCATTTCGAAATGTTACATTAGATTTACAATGCATTTAGGTCAACAATGTTCCCTTGTCATTTTTCAGTTCTTCAATATTCAATTTTGTCTTTTATACAGTCGTTTTACATCGTTTCATGTCAACTATCGAATCTTATCAATCTATATATACCTTTTTACACGCTTATCATGCTCATATCAAAACGGAAATATAAATAAAATAAAATAAATCAAATAAAATCATTTGGGGTAAATGCTTATGGATAATGTGGTCAGGGTCAGAGTTTATAGAATTTTGAAAAAGAAAATGTCTTTGTCTTGTACGCTACTTAGAAATTGGACAGATTACAGATTAAGATTTGAGGAAACTTATTACATTTTCAAAGGATAAACTAGCACTTTTACATGTGTATATATAACATTATATATAGGCCTTTCCTTCTGACATACATTGATAGCTATGACGTATTACGATTTTATTCATGCTCAATTTTCGGATCAGCGAAATAGTAAGAAATTCCATAAAATGAGTTGTGCCTACACTTCTTATGACAGCATAACGTTATGATGGCGAAATTTAATTCACAACTTATATCCTGGTTGGCCTCCTTCTCTGCTTAGAATAAGGATGGACATGGCAACTACTTATCTTAAATCTCCGATTTGAACAAGGCAAGATCTAAATCCCGACAAGGAGGAAAAGGGGAAACTTTAATATCAGATGTGAAGGGGACAAAATCCAGCTCCCATTAGAAGAAAGAGGGAGAAAGTAAGAGGTTAATTAAACCCTGCTTATTATGAATATCCGATGTAAAGGGGAGGGGGCTTCATACAGAACGAATAATTCGTGGAAGAAAAAATGAGGGGGAATGTATTATGTATCATGTGCTTGTCTAAGGTATCTGAAATATCTAATATGAAAGGGGCATGATCCAGATATGCTCAGAAGACCAAGGGAATGTGTATATCATCTGCTCATGTTAATTTTCAGATGTGAATGGGGCAGGCTGGAGATCGCGTGAGGACGGGCAGTCCCTTCTGAAGGGGAATATAAACCCCGTCCTACATGCATTTCAACATCAATATCCGAAGTCGGGGTTTAAGGATCTTCGGATGTACATGTATAACCTTGGACGGCTTAGGACTTATGTACGCTTTAAGAGCCGTTGCTTCTGTAAAATGTTGACTGATTATAGCAGCGTATATGCCCGCGTTTCGCACTTTTTTAAGGTCTCCGATTATTCTTCGAGGGTTAACACGACCTTTGTAAACGACCGATGAATATCAGTCTGATTAGTTAATTCTTTAGTTTCCAAGGAATTACGTTTGTGGTTGTAGATCTTCAAAGTATTAAGGACCAGATACAGAGGCGTGTGTAAAGAATTTGATATCTAGGGAAAATACCATCTGTCCATAGTAGTACTTGTTTCCCTCCGAAATCTTATAGACGGTGATAGTCTTTAATGACGATATATGTTGCGATTCCCTACAATGATCATGAAGGCCTAACCTACATGTATACAAGACAGACGAAATGTTCATGAAAGACCGTGGAATTGGGCGACTCCGTGCAACGTGTCCCATTTTTTGGTCCTTTTATCCATTTATTTCACCACAAAATGAAATGATCATTCACTTATTATTCTTTCTTGATTTGATTTGATTTGATTTGATTTATTTCTTAAATCACTACCATCAGTCAATTGTGATTTGAAAAGAAATTTTAATTTTTGGATGAATGAATGGAAAACAGACTTCGTTGAATCGTATGATTTGTGATTGTATGTTTTTTAAGCCGATACAGCATAGCGTGCTTTCTGTAGAAAGGGTTTGTGAAAATAAATACATTACTAATCCTATTTTTATGTCACTGCTATAATTAAGGTACTTCCCACATACTTGATCTTGACATTGCTTCGATTTCCTTGAACGAAGGGCCAGAATTCCTTTGTTTCACATACTACAATATTATTTTCCCAATTGCATTCTTCGTTGCTGGGTATTATAATATTTTGGGGTTCAGGCAAAAACTTATATTTGTACCAAAAACAAAGTTTGGCCACTTTTAAGGACTTTGGCAGAGATGAAAAGATACCGCTTTGTGACATCGCGAAGATTCAGTCTTCTTCCTTTGCTTGAAGCACATCCCCTGATCCAAACCTCGCTATCATCCCATACAGTAGCTTCGGATTGGTAAGACAGCGATGATGGGTGCTCAATAGACCGTGACTAGAAAAACACTGTCTAGCCCAGTATGACATCAAGCGCAAAGGCTCATGGGAAGGTGCACTCAGTTTGGGTCTCTTTAATAGTTTGTCTTAAAAGGATCCGGTAACTTTCTCTCAGATTCTGAAACAAAATTCTGGATTTAGCTCATTCTGCAATGATAATTATAAACCTTTAGGTCAGTTAGGAACCCCATGACCTTTACAAGCCGATCGCCTGTCTGATTATCAAGATATCTATGATTGGAATTACACATTTTGAAAACCGTTTGCCAAACGATTTTCAAAACACTACAGTCTATTGGGAAAAACGAGTATGGTAAAACCGGTCACTCAAAGATTTTTACTTCTTTGAGGCACTTCTTGATCATTTTGAAGCGTAATTTTTTTAGAACTTCAATATTCCACCATATCACAGACACTGGTAACATGTAGGACCGTGTATCTCAGATTTAACAGTGTTAAACGATCCCTTTAATAGTTTGTCTCAAGCGTAGAAGCTAAAAGCGTCTTCTCGGAGATATCGTGTGTCAATAAATTGCGTTAATCGTTTGATGTTTCTCTTTAAACCATGTGCCGTTAACAGAATTTAAGAAGCCGAAGTTTTATTTAATAAAAAATCAGTCCAAAAATTACATTGAAGTTGATCGTTCATTTTAGCATAGACCTAACACCAACATGGCATTATTCGTATATTGCACAAACTGGTAGATATTTATACCGGGCTAATTATTTTTGCTTATAGTACTATTTATTCAAACTAATTACCAGATTGTTGAGAAAAGGCACCGCACTCAATTAATTCCCTAATGAAATGACATTAATTAGTTCGTTTTTCTATAATTGTACATATTTCATATATTATTTCTCTATGTTACGTGTAAATTGTCTTTTTATTATGCATTCTCTTGTTTAATGTGTGAGACAGACTTGTCATGTAGAATGTGCGACAATAAATCAAACAAACAAATAAATAATTCCTGTATGATCTTATAAAGCATAAATGGACTCAATTGTGCGTTAATGTGTGGGTGAGTGTGTTAGTGTGATGAAAATGGTTTGTACATGTGATCGAGGGAACATTATTGGAGGCTTTTGCTGGACATGTTTATCATTGTGTTTGTTCTCGTAATGAGTATCATCGGCTGAATTAGCATTATTATGATCATCATCATCATCGTCATCATTACCGGCATCATCATCGTCATCGTCATCACTCATCATCATCATCATCATAATCATCGTCATCACCATCATCATCATCATCATCACCATTATCATCATCATCATCATCACCATCATCACCCTCATCATCTCATCATCATCAACAGCATTATCACTCACCATTATTATGAATTAAATCGTCATCAAATTTAACCACAATCGTCATCGACAGAACCACAATTGATATCACTGTCTTTTCAGCAATACCTTCAGCATTAATAGTCATACTATTTACAGCACCGCTGTAGTGTGCATCATCATAATCATTATCCTCCTCGTCATCGTCATCATCATCATCATCGTCATCAACCTCATTATCACCAACTTCATCATCGTCGTCGACGTGGTCTTCATTGACAATATACAATCAATCAGCGTAAATCATGGCAACATTTTCACATACAGCGCATTCATAATACGCACGCACACACAGACGCATTTAGCTTGAACACATAAAGCTTCGCACACTTCAAACGTTAACAACAGAGTCTACACACTCAAATAGTATAGGTTTCACCTTTTTTAATCGAATCAAAGCACCTTCGTTTAAATTCCTTCTGAAAGTTACTAGTTATCAGTTCTTTATACGGCCCAGATATCGCACCTATCAACTCGATACAAGGATTCTTGCATTGTCTTTAATAATAACCATGTACTTGTACTTTTTTTCCTGGTGTGAAGATATAAATAATCAGTTTTTTGTATATATACCTTTCTCCACGAACCAGTTTGAAAATATAAGATGACAGAGACAAATTAAGGGAAGAATGACAGAGAGAGAGAGAGAGAGGGGGGGGGGGGGGGGGGAGAAAGAAGAGAGAGAAAATTGGGTTGGTGTCTTGGAGATAAAAAAATATGAAGAAAAAAAACAATTCAGGAAAGGTTGTTTATACGGGAATACAAATATAGAATAAGAACATCAAGAGCTTCATATAGGAAAGAAATAATAATCTAAAACGGGGGCTTTGTAAAGACAACAGCAATAAGAAGAATAAAGGGGAAATTATGAAATGAAGACGAAGGGAAGAGAAGAAAACTAAAAGCATACACGACATTGAGCTAGAAATGCGATACAACTTCATTTGTTGCGAGTCTTGGTCCCATATTGCATAACACACGAGAAAAAAACATTGTGCAACAGCTATAACTCAAGTACAGTTCATACATCAAATATTTCTCCGTCTTCAAGTCATACTTGTTATTAGAGAAGTGATGTTTGATTATTTCAAATCAAATCGACAATGATTGAACATGTTGCATTGATATTCCATATTGTGGACACGTACCACCATTTGACAACTTTGCAACACAAGATATAAAAGAATTCGCGAAGATTATTCATTGTAATGCGCGAAATTATGTTGATAAACCATGTTGAAAAAGATGTGTAATGTGCATATTAACTTGCATTACATCCTCATGACCCAACACAGTAAAATAATATCGTATATTCCTGATAACAAAAGAAATAACATAACTATATCGTCAATGTAAAGAAAACGTACCTTGATGCCACACCTTTTGAGTGGTAATATATCTGTAGTGGTAATATATCTGTAGTACATGAAGAAATTATTTGTGTTCAATCTTATGTATAATTAAAATTTTCATCGAGAAGTTGTGTGGTTGATGCGTAATTTTACCACAATTGTCAAACACTTAAGAGTTTCATACCGTCTCGAAAATTATACGGGCAGCTAATTTTCCATGCAATGCATTTCAACACGAGGCCAGCTCATATAATTTTCCTCAGAAAATATAGTGTGTGATATTTGCGAAGCGACCTTCACCTTCACTAGAGAATTGAAAATTTATGTTATAAAATACATATCCACATGGTATTATTGGAGTGCAACTAAACTGTTTCTCATGTGCGAAGTTTACGCGACTATAGAATTATTATATTTTTTTCTTCTTGAGATAACCCCAAAGCCTTTTTCACAACACTGGGGTGCATCCCCCAAAAAATATCTATAATTTTCAATTTAACCAATTATATTTGCATGTTTATATTCCTAGAACCTTGAAATCTACTTCAAAAATATAATGTTCAGCATATTGGCAGTGATAGCTTTATCATACGATTTTAAATTGTTCTTAACTTTCCAGATAACTTCATTTGGTCTGAACTATATGTAAATATCATTTTCGTGTTCTATGACAAAAACGTTTAAACCAATCAATTAATTCATCTATATTTTTCATTAATTATTTACAGGAGGATACAAGGTATATTACCACATCGTCATATACATTCTTGACCATTAAAATATTATGCAAATATAGAGGATATTTCTGTTTTTTATTCTAGCAAGTACAGGTTTAAATACTAATTTCAAGTGGCAACCTATAAACAGCATAGGGCACATAAAACCGGTTATCATGGTGTTTAACAGATACAAATAACATGGATAAACAATTACTGTCCGACGTAGGTTGGGTTCGATGTTAAATGCTGGCCTAGTGCATCATGTACAGTTTAAGAATACATATTTTTGACTGGTAATTAAATCCCGCTACAAACAAATTAGAAATATGTCTCGTCTATTGATTTCAACACAAAAAACTTTGAAGCTGATTTTGTCATCTTTCAATGCTGCCCCAAAACTGTTCGCATCCCATAGGTAATATATCTACCCTAAATAATGGCATTTTTTGTAATCATCCTGACTATTTGAACTAATATTTGACAAGTGTCCTGCATGTTTTATTTCATTAAGAACGGCTTCATATATTTCACTGCAGGTATGATGCGATAGTGGGACATCTTGAATGTGCTAGCTCAAGGGATGATGCTCGCTAAATTAAGGGAGTTCTTCGTCTAAATATATGATAGGATCTTCTGGCGGGGTCAGCTTTCGCCTCTGAGTTTCCGCAACTAGAATCACAAGCCCGGATGTGCCCGTGGCCATGGAATGCACCTCTTTGGTTGACCCCTTCCCCTTACCCCCTTCATCTTCAATCATGAACTCTTCAAAAAGATGGGTTAATAATTATTTGCGATACTCATAATCATCAGACTAAAGTTCTGTTTTGAGGAATTTTTACTTCCATATGAATATTGGCGAATCAGATATGAAAGAAAATGTTAAGGAAAATTCAAATGAAACGACATTGGAAAAGATAAAATATATGGATGATTCAAAGTATGTCTATTATGCTGAGTAACATAATGAACCATATTGACTGAAACGGTGACACTAATTACAACGTAAAATTTAAGCAGTGGTATGCAGTGAAAAGGGAGGAACTGGATGGATCTATTCAAAAATTGATACACTTAAACAAGATATATACCGAGATATTCTTTCCTTTTCCATTAAATAACTACTTCACGTGTTTGGTGCCCACTTGCAAAATACATTTTGAAAAACAACGTATTTATAAATTTAACAGTCTAATCAATCTTTTATTTTCAGTGTTTCTTTGTGTTGTGGGACTTGTTGATATACAAAAGAGGATTTTGAATGAACAGGGACAGCGATTTGAGCTTTTGAATATGAGTGCAACAAACACTTTCCAAGGATTAAACCCGTAAGGTAAAAATTACTCAGCATAATAATAAAAAGTCGTCGTTGAATATGAGTAATCATCATCTATCAAACAGTGCTTATCAAATCTCACTTTAAACGGAGAACAATCATTGAATACAATTTGGTTATGAACTACAAAGCTGTTTGCCCTTTTGGCATGACTGATAGATTGACATTGATATAGAGATCCAACAGTTATTGTACCAGTACACAGCAATAACAAAATTAATTCGTTGACATTTCAGCTTTTTTCATATACACTAGTTGTGAGAATAGTCGTATGATTATTGTATCGCCATGAACGATTTCTTGCCGAACGCTAATTGAAATTAAATTGCTTATTGATTACCTGGATAACTAAAACCTGTATAAAATCTCTTAACTCCACATTTACTGGACAATATAAAACTCTCACGACTCCACTCGCATGGATTTTGTTTCAATCCACCAGTGAATATGTTTTTACAAGTGGATATTTACGCAGGTGCACTGACGCCACTGGATACAAACTCGATATAAAAGTCGTACCCATATTTCAATAAAGGTGAGGTAACGTAAACCAGATCAATTTTTATACTGATAGTTTCATCTAGGTATACCGTAAAAACACATAAATCGTCTTGACAGAAAAATAAATGATATGGCAGGAAAAGCAGCTAATTGATGAGATCGGCTAATATAGTCACGTGATTGATCATACTTTACGTCATTGGTTTAACAAGGCAAGGGTGCGCAATCACGTGACTGTTTTCAAACCAGCTGCCGTCAGTCACTTGTTGCTCGCTTCTGCGGAATAACGTCATTTAATTTGCACGGAAGATTTCATGTAACAATATATACAAATACTCGAATCTCAATTAAATGCAGAAGCGACAGGTGTGACATACACAATGTGCAGTTCACTAGATGCTTGATTCCCTCTGACTTAGACGCGATGTACAGTCGTCGAAACCGCTCAGGGCGACGTCGAGTTTACGCGAGACTTTCAGGAAGATGGAAGATGTCATTTGAGCGACTGGAAACGCGTCTAAAGTAGCGACGTTGCTCCACCAATCAGAGTAACCGTATAACCAGTTGTAGTGAATCGTGGCATTGGTGCAACTCAAGCATAATAAATAAATATTCATAGAAAACACTTCTTTGAAGTCGTTTTGGTACAATATTAAATAAGAAATAATATAAATTACAAATCTTCATATAAAAATACTGTTAATAGTCAGCAATACATGGAACTGTACATCCTTTTCTTTTGCACAGAGTCTGCTGGTTTTCCTCTTGTCCATCGTGGAGTCCTTTGATGAAGTGCTCTCCTAACGGTTTCCACAAGTCAGTCTAGAAGCAATCATCACCTACGACCCTGATCTGAATTTCTTCTCCTCCCACCTTCACTCGTGCCATCCTGGATGGCTTTATGGAGTTCGTTTAAGACGACGTCGCCTAACATGTGGAAGGCTTCCTCGTTGAGCCTGATGTCGTCATCGACCGGCATGAACAAGAACTGCGACGACCTCGTGTCCAGTTTGGCCTTGGACGCCTTTTTCGAGTCACCGTTGCCTTTAAAGGCTAATACCCATGAGGGGTTTTGAACTGATACGAATCCATCATATCTCGAAAACACCGCGAGGGATTGCCGAAATACACAACTTGTCCCTCCATCCTTTAGTCTCCTGTGTAAAGTCTGCAGATTGAAACAAAGGCGAAAAAAGAGAAAAAGTGAGAAACAATGAAATATAACTACCAATAAATCGTATTATATAACTATAAATTGATAAAAAAATAAACACTTTGTACGTAACTTGCAATTACATGTTTTCGCCAACGCAAGTTATAATAGGATTCATACAAAGTTACTCGCAATGTGTAATGAAATTCATAAAATTAATTGAGTTGTTCCAACTGCATAGCAATTCCAAACCACTATAATTTCTAGACAGGTAAATCTCTAAAAATATGTTTCCAAATCATGGCTGGAAAGACAATCTTGTGAGAATTTGTCCAGTGGTTTTTGTGGTACACCGGCAATATTTCTCTCTGATTATTGAAGTCTGCATATTTTAAATAATTATAATCTTGAACATATGTTCCAACCAATTGTTGTAACCTATATCAAACTTTATTACTACTTTTAGTAAAAGTCAATCTGGTTGCACATTCTTCAATTGGCAGGTTCTTTCACCACCAGGGGAAGGGGTCTCAGGGAAAAAACAATTACGCTCAAAAGCCAAACACTAATCGTGTTTAACTCTTAAGTTGAACCTTTTTACTATGTTATTTTAGTCATTTTAGTAGTTACAAGATTTGTATATTTCTCTTTGTCGATTCCTTTTGTGTGATTGTATTTCTCGTCATTAATACTTCTACAGCGCATAGAGAAACTTTTGTTTATTATGCGCTTTATAAATATTTTATTATTATTGTTAATAACACTAGACTTCACCCTAACCCTTACCTAAAACTACATTTCAACACGAACCCTAGATCTATGACGAAATGAAACACCCAGGTAGCAATCGTCTTCAGAGCAATTGTTGGAGCACACTGAGGTGGCGCCGAACTTGCAATATCCAACTTGGCAACCATCATAAATAGATAATGTTTCTAGGAGGCTCGGTAAATTACCCTTGCCCCCTATCTGGTGATGAATGTTCAGATGCAACGATCATGTCATAAGGCTTTGTATTGTCCCAATGGAGGATGTATGACTGCAGCGTTACTGTACCTATGTGTCAAAAATAGCCTCAGGGTTCGGTGGGCCTATAGTCTTCCCCATTCCTCTACAATATCCTACAAACATCACCCTTGCACACATCATGCATCGGATGATTACAATGCCCCACCGCGACCCCCTAACCAACCAACTCGGGGCGAAAAACATAGGGGGATCTCTCATTTGACCCGTATTCATAAGACTTCCGGCGAGGCCTGTTTAGTAGTTCTTTGTCTACACCTCCCAATGAAGCATTCAAAATAGGTGTTTTCCAAACCCTGCCATTTTTCTTATTATGTACTTGGGACTGCGTATGCAAATTGGCGGTATAGATTTTGTCGGGCGGGGAGGGAGAACCACAGATCCCTCTCTTAGCGTTCATGTCACGAAAGGGACTGCTGAGAGGGTTTTGACCTTGGGTTTGTCCCGCTTCTGACTCCGAGAGGTATTAGATTTTCTCCCCGCAGGGGAAAACGGAGGATGTCGTTTTTTCTGCTCCCCGTTAGCCACCGACTTATAGAACAGTTCTCTCCTATACTATGGGAATAATCTCATCATGGCTATAGTTGATCTGGAACCCACTTTAAACTTTCAGTACGATGTATGCAAATTATTATATTTTATTCCAATTGATTCAACTTATTGCATGAATCCATGCATATGAATCTGTGTATTCATCGAGAAAAAAAGTGGCGGTTTTCTTTTTAATTTCCGATATTCATTGAGGAAATCCTAGTGATCAAAACCAAACGAAATCATCACGTGTACTCCTTCGTTGCTGTATTGCTATATCAAAGTATGTGCCGAAGGTGATGACACACTTGCCTTTATTCAAACCCAACAAATAAACATTTAATATATTTGAACAACACGCTATATATAAACCTATTAATGCAAAAAGCTATTATAATGTAATCAATTCTTAGTCTCTCTCGATGCAGGGTACAAGCTGCCATTGAACAAATTGACTTGGCTCTTTTCTGTGATTGAACTGCTATACACATGACATAGTATTGTTTGTGTACAAGGTCCTGATTTTCCCTCTTTGGTTTTCTTTCATTTTTTCCGCCATGAGTACTGCTTTTAATTCGGGTCAACCTGAGACACTCAGGGTGAAGTGTCTACAGGGTTCACCGTGCCAGTGAACGTTAGTTGAAGTTCGCAAAGCTTTTGTAAGTGCTGCGTTTGTTCAATAATCGCTCGAGGACGACCGTAAGCATACAACTGAACAGGTATAATTTTAAAGCAATAAGTATTCAAAATGATATATCCTTCCATTCATTGTATTTTTCTAACCTTTGGCCAATTGTTTGTCATTCTTTTACAATGAGTTTGGTTTGTTGAAGGTTTTTCTAATCATTAAAAAAAAAATCATGAAATTGTGTTGTCAGCGATATTTGATATCTAAAGACGTGTCCTTTCACAGAAATTGACTCTGTAGAAAGTAGTTTTATGTGGGCAATGAATAAAGTAACACACCGAACTACTATTAATAATCATAAAAACAGGAGCAATATTAATGATAATAATTCTCTTAGAGATCTCTTTGTAACAAACATATCTTTATGGCTTAAATAATTTGGTGTCATCAAAAATTGGTGAGATCAAAATCTACACAAAGTTATATGCACATTTGCAGTCTGATATATCAAAATAGAGAATCTAAATATACAGTTTAACAAAGTCATATGCTTATTTGTAATTTTCCGTTGAGTAATATTTGGTTCGAGGGTATCATTCAGATTAATGTTCGTATTTTAAGAGATAAGCAGCTGAAACAGTGAAATTCTCTGCCACATTAATTTACTTATTGGACCTAATGTCGTGGAAATATTCGCGTCTTTCTCACTGGACCTTCCTTTGGAAAATATATGATTTTATACAAATTGTGAAATTGTGAAAATCACAGAAGAGGAATAAAATCTCATCCCAGTCACCCCTGTAGCAAATATAAGATAAACATGTACAATCCATATTGGGTTTTACCAGGAATTATACACATGAAAGTGCTCAGTCAAACGAAACAAATATGTGTGTATTCTTCGATATCGTCACAAAGCCGACGGTCACTATTAAAAGAATGGAATTGTATTTCTCTTTCCATTGGACCTTTGTTTTGAAGGTGGAGGAGGAGGAGGGGAGGGGTATAGTAGGGCGAAGGCCATTGCCAACCACAACGACGTCTTTAGCATACTATAAAAACAAACAACTTTAAACTTAGCGATTGGTCTGGAATAAGATGACAATAAGTATCCCTGATGACGGGCTAAGTTCATGGGCACGATCATCGTCATATATAATAATATTGGTATAAAAGATTAAGTCTTCCCATACATTAATTCGTTTGCGTTGGTTTTGATGTGCCAGCTAGTGATGATAATCAGCGAAAATTGATAAGTTTGTTTCGTAGGAAGGCTGAATGAGACAATGATAGGTATAATATATTGCTAGCTTGTTTTGCACATTGTGATAGTTCATATGACGTCTAAATGGGCTTTTATTAGTTTTGTGAGGATGGTACCCGACTACAGGCTCTGAATGGCATTTAAAAACGGTTGATGGACTAGATATGAATGGTTTTAGATTTATTATCATGACATAGCTTAGTGGTGTTGAAAACAGCCATGAACCTTATTATAACTTCGGATTTCCGGTTCTTTGTGCCAATTCTTTCCGACTTGCAGCAAATTAGGCCTCCCGATGCACCCCTTGTATCACATTCAACCGAATGAACGATGATTAATGAATGATGCTCATGGCATAGTCAGTATGTCAGTTAGCATCGGGGAAGTGGTGACAGGCTTTTTCTTTACATCATATCATATCTATATTCTCCCTTTAATATAAATTGGCAGTGTTTACCGAAGACCTACATCTTGGCATTATGTACCATAGCACTGCCGAACTGTTTTGTGAGCGGGGCACACAAGTACCTTTCTATTTGCTCAGTACACACATTCAAACAGCTACAGTTTACTCTACACAGTGATGGCTATGGGGCAATAGCGAAATTCGCCAGACCGTGCTAAAAGAAAAAGGGCCATGTTTAAAACCCTTTTGTTGTGAAACATGACTCTATCGGCTCACAATTCACCCTACTCTAAGGTGCCCTGTAGAAGATGAACTTTGTAGCTAGTTCTGAAGATGGGTCTACATGTACTGACCTGCCATTCCTGTTTAAACCTTCAGAGGGGGTTCAAAAAGTTTCGAATTCGGTCCCCCATTCGTGAAACGGATTGGAATAAGTATACCACAAGTAGCACGAGTACAAATGATATACTCTTGTTTAAAAGCATGTTCCATGTGCTAAGTTAACTTTATGAATAGCTTGCGACCTTACTTCGCAGTGTACTACATTTACATCCCAATCACCCATTCCAATACAACCCTAAACTACCATTACTAGTACTACTACAATAATTTGTGAGAGCCTGTCTTGTTTTACTGATTCAGCTTGTGATCAAAGTGTCTTAAATTCTGAACAACTTTTTTTGTTGAATTTATTGTGTCCAAAACTAAATGTAAAAGACTAAACACCGTCTATCTAGTCCAATAAAACAAGGGAGGCCTAAACCAATTTTTGAGTTGTTTTAAACATTTAAGACACGATGATCTCCATTACGTCATGGATTTAGAGGGAACAAATTGAGAAAATAATAAGATCAACTTACCTTTGATATTAATTCTCCTTTGCCGTTGACGCATAAATAATTTTTTGATTTATTTCCTTGTATTAATACACTGCTGTCGAAGTCTGTCGTTGTTATTAGTAATTGTGCTGTAGGGGAAATAGAAACGAAACAAAGATAATTAAATAAATTTGAAATATTAAAAAAAACAAAACAACAAATTAATCAAGTACCAAGAGAAAGCAGATTGTTCTTGTAGTCAATGTATTCTTTCTCTATTCCTGCATTTTTAAAGTGGTCCAAAATTAAACTGAACATTTTCTCAAGTTACAATCTGTTATGGTGTTATAACCGAGGTCACATATGCATTAAGCATCACACATTTATAATGATATTTTGTGAAACAACTATAGCGGTATTTACAAAATTCTTTAGCATTACTATTGGCATGATCGGCACTTTTCGGCAGTAGCTTTGACCTTCAAATGACAATTATCAAATTATCAAATTCGTAGTTGCGATCAAAAACAAAATCATTTTAAAAGAGTACTGTAGATGAAGTTAATAGTCATCTGTTTCTGACATTCACATTTATTCTTCATATCCCTGGCTTCTTGAAATCTTTCCCGAAACATATTTTCTCTCGACCCCCGTCACCTCCCTCTCTCTCTCTCCTTCTCTTTTTCATCTCTTTATTCGTCTTTTAGTTCGCCTCTGTTTGTTCACTTTCTTCCACCTCTCTTTTCACTTTCCATCAAAATGTTTCTTCCATTCATCCTCCACTCTCCGAGAGTTTGACTACAAACCACATCAGACACCACCGGCCCCCACATGTCCCCCATTCCCTTAGGTGTCGACTTCCAATGTTAACAAACCCCTCCTGCAAAATGACCGTGTATATTCATCTTTCCATGCCTTCTTAAAAACCCCACCACCATACACCCCAACGACCGGTACCAACACTCCACATCAAGTTCCATCATAGGACCGAGTCCCTTGGTGACTCACGACGTACTTTTAGGCGGCTACACCATCAAAACTAGTTTCCTCTTTTTATTCCCCTTTTCACACACTTTCTCTGCCTCTCTCTCCCTCTTCCGTTCCTTTTCCCCCCTTCCTAGCCCTTATTCGCAGAGCTTCATCTAGCTCATGTCATACAATCTCCTAATTAATTTAATCAACACCATTTGGCGGCATCCTAAGTTTAAAGTTCAATAATTCATTCCCTGTACGGCGCGTCAAGACTCTCTAACGCCCGTACATCGCCGGGTTAATGCGCAGACAACTTTACAGAAGGGATTTTATTCTCACTTTTTCCCCTTAACTTCTTCCTTTTCTCCGAAGAAATGGGGATTTAGCTCTTTTCTTGCTCGAACAGGAGACCCGAGTACTTAGAGCCAATATACTCGGGATCTTTAGCCGTTGAACTAATTCTCCACCAATAGCTCGGGGATGGAATTTCACTGGCTTTTGTCGCAATATCGTGACTTAGTTGCAAAGCACCAGGGCTTCATGGAGAATAATTCTCGTTGCCCGCAGGTCATTTACTCAGGCCAGTCACTTTTGCAGTTCAAAGGCGAAAATGAGAACAAATTCCATGCTGACTTTTTTTTACCCACTTTTTGGCAAGCTACAAAGCCCTGTTGCGGTACGCTTTCATAAACGCACAGGTTCAAAGAAGTTCGCGATACAGCAATTGTAAAAGGTGTTCATCAACTCAACGAGATTTTGAAACAGATTAACTGGGCCTACTAATAAACAGCTTCTTGAAGCTAAATTCTTTAAGATTTGAGATCAAAATATTTCCCTAATTTTGCACCTTTTTACATCTTCATTCTCCCGAAGTCAAAACTATTTTTATAAAAAAAGTTCATGTTAATATAAAGAACTGCTATCGTTCTTCATGAACCGATGACCGATGTTGGTAAGAATACTGGGTACCTATATTCAAAAGCTCCCAGGTTAAAATCATTCTTTTTTCTTATTCGAAGTCCCATCTGACACCCCTAACGCCATTTTTGATGTCCTTATTTCAGTCATCCTCTTTGATGATCAATTTCGGGTAGGCCAGGACAAAAATCCTTTGTCACACCAACAATTTGGGAAACACATTCATGTGTGTGATTGATTTCATGCACAATATGGTTGAACAAACATCGTTTAGTGATGGTATTGATACCGGGGCTCCCTCGACGGGTATCCAACAGGTCCCCAATTCATCCAGGTGGTGTGGGAAGGACGTCGGGAGCGGAAGACAGGGGTGCAGTTTTCGACACCTCTACCACAAAAGACACCGCTCAGCTCCAACGGTGGAACCGAAATTCGTAGTAAGCAACTCAGTCCATTTTTGTATTATTTTTTATTATCGAAGCATCAACGCTGCTCAAATTGGATCGACCCCCCCCCCCTCATCGACGTTTAAGAAAAAGGGAACATAATAAGCAAAGGGTCGTTGTTCTGAAGGCAAACAAAATTATACCACTGACATTTCTCGAGAAAGAGCGGTTAAAAGAAACTCAGATCTGTCTCAGAAAAAAACATGAACGATCCACAGGTCTATGCGAAGATATTTTTATATTCATTCCGACAAATGTGAACCCTCCTTCCAAAAGAAAAAACCTTTCCGAAAATTCTAAAATCAAAATCAAGATCGTATCACGAGACTCCACAGTGTAATATTCGTTAACAGAGTCATCAAATCACTGTCTTGTTACCCTCAACTTGATATTCTCGCTTCTTGCCCCGTCCTTGTCAAAATATTGGGATTCTTTCAATTTACAGATTCGTCAGCCTGAAAAAAGTCCACCAGTCATATTTTTCACGCTTTGACATCGGAACGCCTTGCGTGGAGACTAGAGGCATGTGAATTTAGCGGTTGTTGTTTACATTACGTAATCTGCTGTGACCTGAAACAAGGACACTCATCAAAGTTGATTTACGCTCAGCAGATAGCTACAAGACAAGTCGCGTGGCACTGGGAAAGACATTAACCCCACATTATCACCCCCGGGAGACCGGGCACGTGAGCGGTATACCGTCAGATGTGGCGTGGAAACCCACCCAATAGTCTTTGTTTTAAAGACCCTAAAGGGGTTAACATCACCGCAGACGTTGTTATTGTACGCAAGGTTATGCGTTGACCACATTATGCATCTAGGAAACCTTACTAGAATAGTGTTGATTGGCTAATCAATCAAAAGGTATTTTAAAAAACATTTTATTTTCACGGTATGGCTAAATTTTAACTGATCTTATTCTAGAGGTTTCTAGAAATACGCTACGCATCGCGGTACTTAGAGATCGTAATTCATTTAGTACTCGCGTGGACCCTACCGCAATCGTGAGATATTTATAATGCATGTAGCTATAAAATGTGATTTGCCACCCCACTTGTGTGTTGACGTATATGCGATCGAATACTAAACCGTAAACGACCAAATAATGTCGAATCTGAGGAATTAAAAACCTTACGATCGAGAGAATCCCTACTATCCATTGGCACATAGTATGTTCACTGCTTCTGTCACGTGACACAAAAAACATCCCCGTGACACTTAACGTTGATCCACTTGAGGGCGAAAAGATACGATCAAGTAATTTGCTTCGTAATGAGTTGCCGCCACTTGCGGAACATAGTTTCAACAATGTGTCAAATTTTAATCCAAGTCAGTAATCGGCACGTCGATTTTTTTTTCTTTTTGCCGCTTCCAGGCTTAGGCTCGTTACTTCCACTCGATGTTAAGATAAACCAGTTTTTAAAAATACTTCTTTATCGAAGTTCCCGATCACGGCTTCATGGGAAAACTCTCTCACGCTTGTGAACACCTTGCGTGCCGCATGAAATATGGCCGTCTGATGTATGCGATTCGAATGAATGGAAAGACCAAAATAACCCTATACCTGGCTGTATTTTGAACTTTGAGGTAAGGAGAGATATTATACTGTAACTTTGCTCAAAATTTCGCTGCACATCGTACACTTGGAGTTGTTTCATGCAATGAAATGATGAATCAATGTAATTTAGTTATTTGAGAACGATAAGTATATATAATTTGTATGGATTCGTATGTTTTAAAATCTTCTGAAAGTTCATTTCTGCAGATAAAGTGAATAATTACGCCTGTAAGACCCGGGACATAAAAAGTTAAATTTTGTTTCTTATTTTTTTGTTTGGCTTTCTTCGGCATTAGTATCCTACAAATAATATGAACCATAATATAAAGTAGTTCATAATTATCTCCATACAATCTCGTGTTTCTATTCTCGACAATGTGGGCCTAACTATGATACACTTTGAGAGAACGGTATTTTCATAAAACTGCACAATAAATGGATATCGTTAATTTGGCAAAATTAGACAAATCGATCATATTTCATTATGAAGTCTATTCCCTAATGTATTCTATTAAGATGCCGTTTATTCGATCATATTGATATATACTTTGGAAAAAGACTTCAATTACCGAACGGTTTGACCAAAAAAAAACACAGAAAAATGTTTAATCCATCACGTTTCATCGTGTGGGTTTAGCACGAGGAAAGTACATGAACGTTATTCTTTTTAAAGAAACACCCAATTGAAACATACAATCAAGTGTGATCTCCAGCCCTAATCCCATTATTCTAATTTCCGTATAGTTTCAGCCTTGCTTCCTCTCATCACCCGTGCCCCTTCCTGCATGGAGGAACTAGCATGGAGGGAATATAGCATGGAGGGACTTACGCGGAGGAGCAGACTATAAGCTGCATCATCGTACAAGCTGGGCCTACACGTTTGGCTACATGGGGTTGGAAGTCGTAGGAAAATTCCCTGGAGGAAATTGAAACCTTGCTGCAATTGCTTAATATACATCTTGAAGAATTAACGTATGTGTGACAGAGGGGCATAGATTATCAAATTAGATACAGGTAGTTGTCAAATTATCAAATCACGTCGTCATGGATCAGCATCAAGACTTGGTTTGAATATAACATGCAACCGCATATTTGTATTTGTACAGATAAATACAAATATTTGTTCCGTGACATCAGTCACGAGACCAACACCAGACCGACGGGAGACCGGACAAAGCATTACAGTAGCCATAATGACAAAGAATATATATATTATGAGATGTATTAAAACAAATCCGTTCATATTAACAATTTCAGCTATATATTTAATAGATAACGCACAATTTTCCTTAAACAATGCACAACTGAACGCTTTCGAACCGATTCAATCAAAATGTACAAGGAACTTAATTTGCACGTTCTGCTTATTTAGAAAGATTTGCATCACGAGTTGCTCTTCTGAAACGATCGGCACAAAGTGACAATAAGACAGGAAGAGAAAGGTATAAACACTTTAAGCTACTCGAAGATCATTAGTATTCAGACAAGTCCTTTCTCTCTGGCACGTTTGAGAGCTAAACAAATCAAAACCTGGCGCTCTAGGCTTTTTTCAAACAAATTCGAATCCCACAAACAGTGCCACACACCAACATCGAAGGCAGACTTGAAAACAAGGGCTGTTCATATTTGTTTACTCTTTCCCATTTGGTATTTTTTGTTGTTGTATTTTTAGTGTCTTTAGGAGTGCAGGAACTTTCTACATATGCAGTCAAAATAAAATACATTGAATATACAAATTAGTTAACTCGGGGCAAATCGCTTCCCACTACATAAACTTTTAAAAATCATTCACAACATTAATTATGCACGCTTTAAATGGTGTAACTTTCATCACAGAATCATCAAATTTGAGACAACTTCTTTACCGACTTAAACGCATTGTAACTGTTTAATTCAATTATAGTACTACAAAGACCTCTGTAATGAAAACTGAATAGGTTGTTCCTTTGAGAGAGCGACAGGCTACGATCGTCGCCTGGCATGATTGTGTAGGGGGTCATTATAACGTATGTACGCGTATTTATCGAACCCTACAGTTTTGACTTAATGAGGAAAGTTTTCGTTATTAAGGTTGGTGGAGAGTACAAAGGGTACAACAGACGTCCCGAAAGTCTTGCTAAATGACTCGCAAAACACAGTCTTTACCACACAAAGGACGACAAATTTATCCAGATTTGGCCACACGGAACCAACAAAGGAAGTACATTAGCATTAGTGGGTCGAGAGTTTTTTGAGTGTGTGGTCTTATTGGCGTGTTTCACATGCTGTTCAGCAAAGTTTGAAGACATCGGTCTGACCAATAGTTATACAAAAGCTTGTGACGATGATACACCCAGCCTCTAAAGGGGACACTGACTCTACAGAAAAACACATTTTCCTCGCATTGTGTGTAATAGACAAAGTAAACCTCATCCAGTTATCCCTGGAGGAAAAAACTGCAGATTATTTATCCGCTCCGCAGAATCCAAGCTGCCACATGTATAGAAATACGAGTAAAGAAACTCTTGTGACTTCTGAATTCTTTGGTGTGAGTTTGAGAGTAATAATGAGCCTTTAATTTCCCTGAATACACCCGTTGTGTCGCAACGACCCTTTCAAAGTTGACTTTTGAATGGGAATCTGTTACTAAAACATGTCCAGATCATTTTGGAGTGTTATTTAAGACGCCTTAGTGTGCTTATAGTCTTGGTGAATAGATGGGACTTTAGACTAGGGATTTAGATCAAGGTACACAGAATTTCGATTTACGAATAGTCAATTGCAGGCTCGCAGGGGTCGATGAAAACGAGAGTTTATTTGAATGGAGCTAACACACGACTTGAAAACAAGTAGTTACAACTTCATTATCATTCTTGTCAGCATTAAGCCGGCGACTAGAATTCAATTGGGTCTGGAAGATTTACATTGCACTGAATGTATTTTGCTACTCCTGGCCCCGTTGCACAAACTTACCATTGATGGCAACTTTGCCATCAATGGTAAGTTTTATGGAACAGGGTCCAGGTGTGTATTTTTCGTATAGTGAGACAAAATTTGTATCATTATAAAAAATATTATTTTTAATGATACTTGGGAGACAGATGCTCACACACTACCCCAAAACTATACAGAACCAGTAATCATTCTATTAAACAAGAATCCTAGCTCCTCGTTCTAACCGAAGGTACTATTGGAAATCAGCATGATTTTAATTTAAAAAAAGGAATATTTCTAACTACTTTCCAGCCTGTGTTGGTCGTTAGTTATTAAAGAAGTTCCTTAGCCATGTTATCAAGGAAGATTCAGAGAGTGTCATTATTATTACCACCCTTTGGCAGTATTGTGCTTATTAAGGGGACTGTTGATGCATATGAGCAAAGAACAAAGCGTTATCATTCATGTTCTCCACCAAAAGCAATTTTACACAGTTTAGAGAAGACATACAAAGTAAAATATCTTATTTAGTTCCAATGCTACACATAAAAGGAAAAGGAAATATGAAAGAGACAAATAAAGTTAAAAAGGCAAATTTTGCTGAAAGTGCGATGAGCCTGAGTGCGGCCATGCTAGGTGCTGATAATGAAAAAAACATCACCCCTTCGATGAATATTTGCACTTCTCTTTGGGCCCCTACAAATCGGAAATAAACAAACACCATCCAGTGGTGAAAACACTCACAGCTCGGTAGCTTAATATGCTGTAAATTTGTGACAACCAAATCGGGATCAAACGGGTCCCAGCAAAGATCGACGGAGGATAAAATTAATATTGAGGGGGAAATGGAGGTCGGGGGGGGGGGGGGGGGGGAATAGGGTATCAGAATGTAAAAGAGGTAAACGGTCTTGAATTATAGAGAAGTAATAGGAATCAAAATTGGAGGTGGGATAACAATCGTATGAATCTGCTGATTGATATTGTTATGAATAACGTTTGCGTAGGAAGTTGGGTACAAATTAAGGAGTGCATGAGGGCGCGTATGTGTATGTGTGTGTGGGTGTGTGTATGTGTGCGTGTGACAGAGAGAGAGATACATAAAATAAAGATGACGTGGGTCATAACCAAATAAATAGTGAGTTAAAACAGCCGAAAAAGTATTAACCTGTTTGTTTCTTTTCTTTCATTATAAATACATTTCTCGAATACAACGGCAGGTGTCGTGTATGGCCAATATCATGCATCTACAACTTCGAGTCTGTGAACTCCAGGTCAATATCGTTACAAGAACAAAAACCAATCTCGACTATTTATTTTCCCTCTCGTCTCGCTTTGTTACATTGATATACAAATCTCTATGGGTGCGGTATGCACCCAATTTTCTGTAACAATAACGTGGACTTTGTGAAACTATTCGAGAAATGCATTTGAATTTTCTGATTTGAAGAAGAAAAAAAAAATTGTATTATTCCAATGCTGTGAAAGATAGAGATTTCAACGCTTACACCCATGGAAAAGTGATTTTACCTATATTTTGATCCTTCAAGTTTTGACCCTAATTTTGTTTAAGGGTATACATGGAAATGTTGGTTGATAAGACAAATGCAGGGCTAACATGAATGGCAGTAATAATATCAATTACGTTACCCTGGGGAAATAAGACCCTATTTGATAGTATTTCAATTACTATTAAACTGGAAAGGACAGGTATTTCCAACATGAAAAGTTTAAAAAGATGGTTTCTCAGTACTGGGCAAGGATTATCATGCTCTCTGATGAAGTTAATTCAAATATAACCTTCTTGCAATTACCAAAGTGTTTGGAAGACAACAGAGGCTTGTCATTTTGAAGATTTGATTTGCTTATGAAGATGTTTACGACTAAACAATCGCAATAATGTATTATACATGGATCTCTGTTGGACATCAATATCATTTGTGTCCTAATTTTGTCATAATATGTAATACAATGGACATAAAATGAGGTATTTTTTATAAGCCGTCTGTCCTTTTTATTGTTGCAGAAATTTCTGCTTTCCATGCTGATAAATACATCTTCACAAAAGAATAAATGAACACCGGATCCCGTTTATTTATACCCCCTTCTATTCATCCTCCCATGTAAATCTGTACAAAGTTGTTACTTCGCTGTTAGTAGCAGTCTTTTCTTCTTTCTTGTTTTGTCAATAATGCAGACAGTTTTTCTGCTCGTGTGGTGCGTGCGGGGACCAACACAAAACAGGCATTCGGATCGTTTTGGGTAAAAATGGTCTTCTTTTGTTGGCGGCTTGCGAAAACCGCCTGGGTTTTATTGTCCTCTTCTCCTTTTATCTCCATTGCCAATGGTTAATATAATTTCTTTTGATAGCAACCTCAATTCGACCCATGTGCCTCATTCTGCCATAGTTTGTCACCGAAGAATCGCCTCCTAGCGCTACAAACCCCATCCCACAGGCGCTATATGATGAGATTCCATTATTCCATTTTTTTCCATCTCTCAATATAAATTCACAAGCACAAATTTTGCGAGCAATCGTTTAAGGCTTATATATAAATCGACCTGCTTGCTATATCGATGTAATTTAGCTGAATAAAGTAATGTCGACGTGGAATTGTTTTCTTCGTCCAATGGCTGTAGGATTTGGGTTGGCTAACCGCGAAGGAATTGATGCAGAAATTTTCAATAAAGCCCGCGAAAAGCGAGCAGTTTTCACCCCCAGGGTTCTACACTGCGAGGTCTTGTGTACAACAATATGCTCCAGCTCTGTATACATTGCATTAAATATCAAGAAAAACTTGATACTTGTAGAAGAACTTTTACGTGCATTAGTAATTGCTGTTACAGTTTTCAATTCTATTATAAATACAGTATAATAAATATCGATTGTGACATATCAGTGAATAATGTAATTGGCGATATCATAGATGAAATAGCACGAGGTCCCTTGAAGGAAATAAATCGTGTAAATTGGCGATATGATGTATATTTTATTTATAATAGTTCATATGTCACAACAAGTGCCATTGTACTACACATAATATGTGAGCTCCTGTATATCGCACGTTTTCTAGGATATCAATGCAAAAGCAAGAAACGATTTAGAGATTGGAAATTTGATTAGATGAATATATTTAGTTTAATTTGAGGGAAGTTGACCAATGTCCTTCAAATTAATGACATTAAAAATAACTAGTGCGGAAACAATTAAAGATGTAAAAAGTATCTAAGGTTCACCCTCAAGCTGTAATCCACAAGGACGAAATGAACGAATATAATACCCATAATCTAAAAATATTTGTGTTTCCTATAACAAGTTAATTTAATTTCAGATTACAATCTTCAACATCCTAAACGAAAGAGGAGACAAGAAAGGTAAACTATATTCAGATTGAATGCAATGTACAGTGACATCTTCACCTTTTCCTCACCTCAAATCGAAGGCATTCTTCTTCTTCTTTTTTTTGTCCCAGACTCTCTTTCCCATCCATATACATTAAACAAGAGAAGTGGTTAAGTGTATGAGAATACATGGGGCATGTTACAGAATCACATCTATCAATTTACATCGAGAGACATATCTCATTCTGCCAATACACTCCGGAAATTGCGATTGAAGAAAAGTAGAGCTGAACTTAAGATTTAAAGGGATTGTCGCAATAAATGAAGTCGGGTGATAAGAGGAGAGTTGGGAAAACTTTGATCTCTCTCTATTGATAAAAATACAGCCTCCGTCTTGTATTAATTACGAAGAATCTCTCACGGGACCCATTGAAAATAAGATGGTGCAACTCTCCGTCTATTCATTTATTCATGAAAACTCAACAATCTTCCTCTTTTTGAAAGGTGAATGGATGATCACCTAAGGCTTTTAAAACACGAAATCGTTACATTCATTAACAATGGCTCCAGACAAAGTCTTGTTACGTGCCACACATTCATTTAGTGCCGCATGAAATAAGACTCATATCATTATTCACGTATGTCCCACTGCCATGATTCGGTAACCCCCATTAAGAAGAACATAACGACCCTACCATCCCTTTGTTATTTGTACCTCTCACACTGTGCACAAGTGACTAAATACAGTCTACATTCAACATAGACATTTTTTACTGTCTTGTTGGAATGTTTGGTGTTGACGAGGCATACTACTATTGTACTTATGATAATCTCAACACCAACGTTTATATCAATTTGTGTCATATACGGAGGATAATCACAGTTAAAGTTGTTAAACTACTACGATTTTTGTTTGAATTTATGGCCCACCCACCTGTAATGCTAGTCTGTACCTTTAACTGCCCTAGGAACAACCATTTTGACGCTAAAACCATTTTGTGTCGCCATTACAGCTTGTTTGTGACAGAAAAGCAGAAAGATGAGTGATTACCCATCGAACAGACAGGTGCTCTTTGCAATACTCGATAAATAGGCATAGATAGATATTCTTCCTTTCAAAAGCGACATGCCTCTTTTTGCCCTCACTATTCGCCAAATTGCAAAAGTACGGAATTCCGACATTATGTAGCATTTTGTGTTGTACTGTTGCACTTTTCGAAGACTGAGGTAAACCCGGGGAAACATTAACTTATAATGGCCAGGTTTGGTTTCGCGTGTTTTTATTCACATCACGATCGATCGATGAAAAACATATTATTGAGGATTGGGAATGACGTGTAGGTTTCATGTAGTCTTTTCAAAACACTGCATGTCAATCTAGTTTAATAGCACTCTTGAAGGTAATACCAACCATTTATCGAGAAAGATTTTCTCTATCTTGGCATGTGTGATCATGTGTACATAATTTAAGTAGAATGTCCAGGAAAATAGATCACAATTGATGTGGGATGAGCTTCTAGGAATCTATCTCTTACATTACATTGTGAGGCTTCAGTTATGTCTCATGGCAAACCTCTTCATTTTATATTTCAGATAATGATTAAGGTGTCTTTAAAAAGAAGGTTGAGTTCTGGGAAGAGGTGAAAATAATTTGTGAGCGTAATCATTGTATTATGCAAGTGTGGAAGAACAATAGATAAAAAAAATGTTCCCTGAAAAAGCATGGCTCTTCAAATGCCATATATTCTAAATATAGCATGTAACATTATACAAATGGAGAGGGCTTTATATGCCACATGGTCGTGTAGTCCCATATACATCTTTCTGTGTACAGTGCTTGAAACTTTACCAAGACTGGACCAGAACTCAACTTTATCTTTAAACCAAAGTCAAAATGTTATTACGCCAACACAATGTTTCTGTGCTGCTACTAGGGCCATATTCACTCTTACATGAGAATATATAGCCATTCTTTCAGGGTACTGGCAGAAGGATATCAAACATTTCCATGTATTTATATAGTTACCGAGGTTTCATACGATTAGTAATGAATTTAAATGACTGCTGACACTTGATGATATCATCAATGTACTATTGATATATGATTCATAATGTATTACACTTTTGGTAATTGCATTCATTTCAAGCAAAATAAGAGAGGTTAGCAGACATTCATACAGTAATATTCCTTCGAGAATGCGTAAAGCTAGATAATTCTAAACCTCTCAGAAGTGTTCGACATTGAAGAGATTTCATTTCCAGGCGTTTTCACTTCCGTATTCTTTTAAAAAGAGGGTGACTCAAATACTGCTGCCCACTTTTGCTTTTCAAGTTGTATCCGGCCAAGTATCAACTTGCCATCTACATTGAAATTATGGAACATGCATGCCACGGAAATACGAAATCACCTCGACACACGAATCGAGATCACGGCCAATCACATTTTCATGCAATCGTTCATGAGTTTGATCAAGGTATTACAATTTGATCTTGTATTCTGATAGCTGAATTTTAGGAGTGGGTAAATTAAGCCTCGTTCACATATGGCGCGGTTAACCACCGCAACAAGACCGCGACGTTTTTATTTCCGTATCATGATTGGCAACTGCGCGTCAAGATTGGCAACTGCGCGTCAAGATTGGCAACTGCGCGTCATGATTGGCAACTGCGCGTCATGATTGGCAACTGCGCGCAACAAAGGTCCAACACGTATTCACTGAACTCTGTGTTGTAAGATCAGAGATGTGAATCGTTAAATTTTTTAATTTATTTTTCAATCCGCCGAGGTTTATTTACTGCGTTATATACTTGAACAAGGCTTGATAAAACATGAATTACGATGAACTGATAAATACATGTTCATGTACATGTAATTATATTTTCATATCTGATTCCTACATATTAATGCACAAGACACGAATTGGTTACTGATGTAATTAGATTATGCTGCATGGTGATTAACAACATATATTTTGTACATTCGAGTGCATTTTCAAGTTTTACGGCATAAAGTTAAACAAGCAATGCCTAAAGTATACAACTTAAATGGCACACAATGTTTACAGTTCTTCAATAAAAACACTTCAAATATGATGGCTTTGTAAATAAATAATCTCATATAATAATATCATCAAATCTGATCTCTGGATGTAAATATGAATGACACGAATGAGTTACTAATGTGATAAGCAAAATACATTTCTACATTAGTTTGCATCAAAGGTTTTACGACATGCGCTGTTGAGCAAGCAATGTCTAAATTATATAGGTTAAACTTCATACAATGTTTGCAGTTCTTCAATAAAAAACACTTCAAAGATGATGGCTTTATAGATATATAATCTTACGTCATATAATGATGTTCTAACGTATGTTTTCTACACAATATCATACAAGTTCCGGGTGAGTTACTATTGGGGTGTGTTGGTATAATTTAACGACAGAATGTAAAACCAATTATTACAAGTAACTCCTTAGTTACACAACTTTGTTTCGAGTTCATCAATAAAACACTCCCCTTATTATGTACAGTATGAATATAATCTCATAAAATTAAACGAGAAGGGTGTATATTAAACGTTAATCTATTTCAAAATTCTTGTTTGTTTTACCTTAATCATATCTGATAAAACGCACGATGACATAGAAATAGGGATAACTGAGATTATAAATAATGAGGCGACACTAAACAACATTCATGGTAACTACGAGTCACACCCCATTGTGCAGACGCATGAAATAATCACTTCACCCCCTCGAGACGAAACAGTACTGCGTACAGAGCCAGAATTGGGTCATATCTTTCCTCATAGCACATCCCCTTGCAGAAGTAACATCGAATCCACCCACTGAATACGCTTAAGATGCAACAATAAAAACACTAACCTTCAACAGATAGTCTAGACTGTTACCCTATATCATCATTAACAAATCGTAGGCTGATGGAGACTTCACTCCACGTTTCTTGGCAAAAGTCTCGCTTTTCCGCTACTCGTATTTTGGGGTGACGATTTTTTAGAGATCTATGTATTGCTGCTATCTTTGTCTCTCTTCTCACTCTCTCCCATCTCCCTCTTCCTCTCTACACTTCTCTCTCTCTCTCTCTCTCTCTCTATGTATGTCTGTCTGTTTGTCCCTGTCTCTCTCTCCCTCTATCTCCTTCCTCTTTGCCCCCAATGTATTTCCCGTGGCCATGCTAGAAGACACCATAGTCAGGGTAGTTAGAAGGAGGACTAATTTAGGATAGACGGTTGTTTGGGCGGGTCAATCAGACCATAGACTGTCTGCGAACTCGTCCAAAAAGAACATCGTCTAAGAATGTTACGAATTTAAAGTTTCACCATCAGAACTTAATGACTCCAATATCTGTCCAAGTACATTTTTAACAATTAGATTTGTAATGTGATTTATTGTCACTTCCCCCACAGAAATTTATACTGATGTATTAATCGCTACCAAATTCCAAAGAACCATTACATAATGTAAATGTACAATTAGGACGAACAAAATTACGAATATATATGATATTACCTATCGTCTTTTTCTACATTTCTACTTTCACTAATGCTGTTACTAGTTAATTTTATGTCTAACAACCAACCTCTTAGATGAGTTGCTATGAACCCCGGCTAAAGAAAGCTAATAATACAAAATTATACACAAATTCCGAACAGCTATTATGTTATAACTCTAGGCAAAACAGAGCTAGCAGTATCAAAGTAATGTAACAGCACATTCACTATTTCACAGTGTTGGTAAACAACAAATCCTAAAAACAGCCTAATGTATTCATGATGAACGAGATTGTGCAACATCAACTCAACTTGGTAAACTTTTTTTGGAAAGTCTCCCAAGGGCATTCCGTCGCTCCAAACTCGTGAAAGTTGCTATACAGTTCAAGCTGACCTGGTGGGGGGCTGCAGGGTTCAGAGCCAGACCAATGGATCGCGAAGCAACAACTATCTGTCGCCTTATCCGTGAATGTTGCCAAAACATGATATGAAAACAAGCACGAAGAAATGCGAGAAATTAGTAAGGAAAACTACTGCAAGGGATCTGGCAGTAGGGGGTCGAGTAGGCCTACAACAGAGATTAGATTTCCGTAAATACGACAGGATACTCGTCAAAATAATCAGTGTAGAAGTCACTTTGTGCGTACTCTGAAATCATGTCAGACGTGGTATGTAGGAACTAACATTAACATGAAACGCCTACACCTGACACATTCCTCAACATTCAAAAGTTCGCAACTTTATCTTAATATAAAAGATTAGCCTTGTGCTAAACAAGTTATCCAATAAAGTCTACTACTACTACTACTACTACTACTACATCACATTTTCCATATCATAGCACATTAAGCAATTGAGCTTGAATCACTTTCTTGGTGGAATTATGAAGATCATACTAGAATATGTGAATGATTTACTAGCTTTATTATTAAGAGATGTACGACATTTCAAATGTACAGCTTGATAGAAACAAATCATAATGAAATTATATAATCGACCATGTTTTCCAAATTCTTATGTTATTAAACTTTATTCAAATTGATATTTATCCCCTTCTGATGAAATAGGTTAAAATGTGTTTGACAACAGAAATTAATAAGGCAAACATAAGGCAAACAAAGAGACGAATACACCACAGGGTTATACCTATAACGTTGATTTTGCTTATTTTGTATGTATGTCTTTGACTCTATGGGCAGTATCATCGGTTGTAAAAAAAATTGCAGCTTTACTTTTGATAATGAGAGAGAAAGAAAGGAAATTTGAGAACCATTTCTACTTATTAATTCATTCGATATCTTGAGACGTGTGGGTTCTTCACGAGTGCGAGGGTACTTTACTAAATGTTTGGCCAAATCACAGAAACTTCGAATGCACTTCCACATTGTGCCAGTGTCGTTTAAGAGGGTTCAACCGAGCTCGAGCAACGACAAACACGGAAGAAGACTAATTAAGTCTTCATTAAGGCGGGATTCCCCTGACGATACATTACACACGCGATTTTGGGGAGCCGCGGACAAGTGCGTAGCCACCCCCGTAAGACAGAGGGAAAGAAAGATGGTGTATCCAAAGTTCTGGGAGTATATCAGCCCAGCCTAGGCAAGGGTGAGGAGGAGATTGATAAACATCTATTATCAGTTTTATATGCAGACTCCTTATGAGGGGTGACACTTATAGAGTAGAGGTTTCAAAGTCAGAAGAAAGATGGACACACAAGTGAAGACATAGTGTTTCTGACATTGACGATGCTATATGGCATCGATTTATGATGATAATTCTGCAACAGGTTCTGGATGGTTGTCGACCTCTGGTGAAATGTGGAAGGGCATAGGCATAGGAGAATATATCCTAGCTTGAGTTCTTGATCTTCATAGAACACTGCCCATGGCTTTTGACGGATGAAAACGTTGCCCGTCTTTTAGGGGTAATACTAACCACCCTATAATTTTACCCCCTCATCATGCAGGTCCTACAGAAACTAGTTGGAAGGTCAACACCCTCCCATAAAGCATTGCTTCAGTGGTGATGATTACGCAAGGCACATTCATGTTCCCCAGGTGGGGATCTCCGCCATGAGTATCTTCCTGTTTTAACATAACGCTACCTGCCACCACAAACTCCACTAATTGCAAGGGCTTTCCCTTCTCGTCTCCTTATAGATTGTTATCACCTTACTATAATTCGAAAAACCACCGAGAGATATTTAAGAGACAAGCTACGAAACTGAATTGCTCTCACAGCTTAATAATACTACTACTGCGCTTCAGACTCCACCCGTTTAGATAATCAGAAAAATATGTGATGAGTTGTACACGTAACATGATAGTAAATGACCGAGGAGAGGGTGTTGTTTAATTGTCAGGCATCAGGAGGATCCCCTGTACATACCAAACTCTATAGGGCAGTCCATCTGTTATGCTTTCTGGAGCGTTTCGCGTCCAGATTTTCATACCAACTAAATTACTTTCACCACTTAAAATTGAGACTGACGACAGAACGGCAGAGCTGGGCCGCCCCGTGATCTCCGGGCAATATGAAAGAAAATACCGTCCACAAATTATCGACCTCCAGCTAGCGCGAGCGAACTCGCTGACAGATCGGCGACGACATCTTCACCTCGAACCTATATACCGCTGACGAAATTTGGCGCGCGACGACGATGTCGTCACCTCGGAACGACCTTTATCTTATTTCGGCAGCATTTCATGATAAATCACGGGATGACCTTTGACCTGTACCGCAGAATTCCAAGGACACTTCGTCTTGAAGATGAAGTAACTGTCATTTCAGTAGAATTGGGAAAAGATTATTTGGATGGTGCTAACAAATAAAAATGGGAATGCTCATTTTTCTTCATGTCAATGCATCTAATCCTATACATGTATTACAATTCTTCTAATATAGATTCTAGATAGGACTTTCGGGAGAATTTAGCTGCAGATTTTCAATGTTTCCTCCATTTTCCCTTTCATTCATCCGTTCTACAGAATGCCACCCCCCCCCCCCCCCTCCCTATTTCAGCAGGGGTATCACGTTTTTATTTAAAACCCTTATCGTGCCTACGCTGCGAAATGGTTACGGCACTTCAAATTCCTTGTTTACCGCTTCTACCTTAAAATGTTAGTGTGATCCTCGTGTCTACTATAAGACTATTTTAAGACTTTCTATTCTCTCTGAAAATGCAACTGATTTTTAAACAATTTTCATCACGTCACGATGACCAATACCCGACATGGTAGACCCTATAGGACACTGTGGACACACATCAATAGGCCTATTAAAATACTGATGCAGGATGACGACACTCGTATCTTCAAGGGTCCGAACCCCAACCACTTCTGGAGACGCTGTATACTACGTGAGCCAGCATCCTTTAGAAGGGGGTCCTCAGAGATGGGAAAAGGTCTTGTGACACATACCACCTCAGGCCATATAGCTGGATTGTCTTCGGGAGTGTGGTCAGACTGCTGAGACAATCCTGAGTCATGCTGAAGGTCAATTGCTTGCCAACTCGCTACCAAGACTCTATGGCATCCACGCACTACCTCTAGAGGAAGAGACGACATGTCATCCGCATATATGAGCAAGATATGACATGTCATCTTTGAAATTGGCTTAGGTTGATTTTTCGAAAGCCTTTAAAATCGTCCTTGTTCTATATAAGACCATGGTGAGGTGTCGTGGTCATGTGGTTAGAGTAGTTAATGGTCAGTGGTTCAAGCGACGGCTCATCACCAATCACTGTCCACAAGCATAAACTGGGGATTTTAACAACATTGCCTTTCTCTACCAAGGTGTGCAAATGGATACAGGGGATCCACAGGGTATAGGATTCGAACCCCTTTGTGTTTCCATCATAATTGAATTGACTAAGTGGAGTGATTATAAATAAAAAGCAGTTTTATCAGTTCGTTATAATTGTAGAAGCGCTTTAAAGAGATGTTTTCAACGTTTACATCGTGACAATACTACTACTACCATTACACGCAAACGTGTAACTTGTTATAAACATACATACATGTATTCATTTGGGATAATTAATCAATTGGATGAGTCTCAACAGGCAGAACGGTGACGATCATCTCAAGTTCACAGCAACCCTCTTATCTCAATGTTTAAGTACCCGGCAGTGAAAGATGAATCACATTGCCTGGTACAGTTTCGACCCTGGAAAACTAGCACGTTACACTGCTTGTACAAGGCTATGGCGTCACCGTACCTGGGACGTTTCTGTTCTTCGTGTGAAACATAGGCCTACGTGTAGATATCCATGGGTGAGTGTGGATTAGCTCAACAAGATCCACGTAAGTTGAATGAGATTAAACAAGGATTATCATCTTATGAACCCTACTGTTATATTGCAACACTGACACCCATTAGCATCATAATTTCTTCTTTTCAATTTTTATTTTTTATATCACGCATTCACCTTGCATACAGCCATGTACAAAATTAAATATTATACCAAGTAAGGGTACTGCTAACATTATATCCACGGTAAGAAGGAGATAAATGCCCAAATAGGTAGGTACAACGGTTGTAAAATGTCCATCATTCAAGGAAGCATAAAGAGAGTTCTTTTTTAAAGTTTATATGCGTAATGTAATTTGTAATTACCCTATAATCATGATAATAGGAGCGTGGTATAATTTTTCTTCCCAGGGCTGTATTTTGAAACAAATGCACATGCATATCATTAGCCCTGCTTTCCCGTCATCTTCCTGTGGAACAGTTTATCTTGTAAGCATCGCAAACACACCTTTACAATATGCTTCCCCATTTTTTATGGCAGTGTGCACTGATTTGCACTGATTTGATGACAAAGTGCATCGACTTGTGGGTTTCGAACCCGTGACTTCCTGGTTTAATATGAGACCACGGCTCTACTACTGAGCCATCGCGCCTCTTTGACTGCGTTCAGCAATGTTGGCATGGCAAAAAGTATATGATAATCAAACGAAGATGCAAACTTACCATGTGGGTCGTCTTGCGAACCTTTGGCGTCTATCCTTCGACCATGTATTCTGACGTAACGGGAGCTGGCTCTGTTGTATAATGTTAGAAGTCTTCTTGTGCTTCCAGAATTGAAGTTGGAGGTGTCTGTGGTGGGGTCGAAGTTGTTTAAAGGCATGGCTACTGGCCTCGATTTCTAGAAGATTGAAAAACAAAAGAAATCAACAACATGGTATTTAAAAGGTTGATGTGGGTAGCATCTCAGTCACACCGCCATTCTAATCCTGGATCGACTGATCCTAGGCCTTTCAGAGTAATGCATTTTTAGAATCATAATTTTTTTTTTTAATTTGTTCTATTCTTGGTCTGGTGGCGGTATCATTGATGTGACTGGGTTGTAAGGTCTCTCAGAATACGTTATAATGATTGGTTGAAAGTGAAGCTGCGTTTAATTGCATCTTTGTATGCACACCGTCCTCTTAAGAGACGGAGATTCCTGGCAATCTAGCAAAATTGGTGCACAAAAGCAAACCAGTTAAACATCAAACAATCTGATTGCATACTTAAAAATAAACACTGTGGAGGTATATTAGTGTGAAATTGTTTGAAGTTTAAGAAGGATAATTATTTTTTCTTTTGAAGTCAGCTGACAGTATTATCAACGTAACAAACGAGGACTTGTTTGTTAGTCAGGTAATATATACAATTTATTCATACAGTCCTATCCCTTTCCAATCCCAATTAAGGGAATACTTTTTGTTGCAGACCATGCCATATGATGTCATCCCGTTTCTTTAAAACCATCCCTCTGATAAAAATCAAGAAGAATTCAACATATTTCTTGTACCTTTCCCCCAAGGTAAGACATTTGTCATGTCTGATTTTTCAAGAATGAAGCCAGACAGTTTTAATCGGCATCGAGGTCCCCCTCCTCGTTCATTGTTTCAACTGACGTAGAATGTGAACGTCTCGGAAAATGGCGTTGTCATGGCAACCTGCTCTGGAGGCACATTCTGGCTAGATGGTCGGGAAGCACATGAGTTCTTGTTCCTCTTTTTGTTTTCTTCACGGTTAAAGATTTGTCTGTTATATACAGAGAGTTCGCCTTCACAAGCAGGAACAACCGTATCCCTGAGCCAGCTGGCCAGTATATGCTATATGACTATTAATGCTAGCGTTGAATAACCTTACAGCAGGGTATTGACTTTGCATGAGAGATGCACCGCTAAGGGCAAATGAAAACAGGTTTTCAGTGCTCTTAGCCACCTTAATCAGGCTACCAACTACATGGACAAACATATTCACTCTGAAGAGAGGAGGAGTAAACACTTCGTTTGCTTGCCAAGAGACGGTTGGATTAAGAGGAAAAGTGGAGTAATTTATAGTAGGCGCAAATGTTTCTCTGGTTCTGATTTAGAATGTACTTTCTGTATCGGCGTTCATTTGCTTGCATAGTGTGCAGGTACTAGGTAGGTGGTACTTAAAGAGACATTCCGCGTTAAATATACAATCCGTTATGGTTGGTGGGAATCCTGAATGTAAAACGGTTACAATGGCAACTTCTTCACGAATATGTTCCAGCTCTGTGTGAAATTATAATTGAGTACCTTAGAATCATGTAGCCTTCCACATATCCCCTTACAAACTCCACAATACCCAGTTTCTCTTGACATAATCGTTTTGTCCTCTTATTATGGCACAGCGTGAATGCATGAATATGTTTGTTGTTCAATTCGTCATGGTTCATTCCAGTCATTACATACGATAAAAGCACGCTCCTCCGAATGCCTCTCTGTATGTTCACACTTCTACCATTGCATTCACTGGCTAAATGCATGGACCTCCCATGTTATGATGAGGCGAATTAAATCATGATTATAGGTTTGATCTGCTGAAAAGTGGTTCCATGTTTTATATGCTTTATATGGCACCAGATGTTTACTGAATGAATAATCACCACATTTATCATAAAATTATCGTACTCAGCAAGTCGATGACGATTCTTTTTGATGACATTTTGAAACGTTTTAAATCGTTCATACTTGTAACAGAATACAAAAAGAGATAGTAGTAGTTACCAAAAAGATAATTTCAGTGTACATGTCGCAATTCAAAACATTTCAGCGGACGTTAATGTTTACGTGGTCCATTTGTATTATATTAAGGGAGCCGGTTTCTTGCATCTGTGGCCTACTGCAAGACATATAAAAAAACCATCTTAATGAGCTCATTCTATTTTCTAGTTTAGCAGTTGCTTCATAGAAAATATAAACATCACATACCACAGTCCCAGCATTTTCACAATTCAAATAAATAAATCTCTGATTTGAATTAGTCCATACGATTGTCAAGCTTGTTACAATGTAAATGACACAAAACCAATAGGGCATATGGGACGAATGTGACGTCATCATAATAATTTGTGCATCGCTATGTTCCTGATTCTGTAGCTTTCATAGGAACTTTCGACACCGCTATGTTCCTGATTTTGTAGCTTTCATAGGAACTTTCGACATCGCTATGTTCCTGATTTTGTAGCTTTCATAGGAACTTTCGACACCGCTATGAGCTTATTGTGTAGCTTTCATAGGAACTTTCGACACCGCTATGTTCCTGATTTTGTAGCTTTCATAGGAACTTTCGACACCGCTATGTTCCTGATTATGTAGCTTTCATAGGAACTTTCGACACCGCTATGTTCCTGATTCTGTAGCTTTCATAGGAACTTTCGACATCACTATGTTCCTTATTTTGTAGCTTTCATAGGAACTTTCGACTACGTGTGCCAGCCACGTTCTCACTCATGAAGTCCACGCGAATGGAGTCTTCTAGGCCTAGGACCAGTCCCTGAGGGAGGGAGGATTCAGCGCACACTGAATTGGTAATAGTCCCCAATCCACCGGACTCCCCAAGCGCTTCCAGCTCAGATGACATCTATCTTTTGCCCTTGGCGTCGGCGGAGCACCACGAGGCATCACCCCATCACCGTCGGGTTAAAGCAACGTGGTGGAGTGGTGCAGACAGGATCCGTTCACATCCTAGCCTTGTTTCCAGATGGTTCCATATTCCACTTGCTATATATCGACAAGCTGTTTTGCATTTAGATATCCGCTTATCCTATGCCAACACAAAAAGGTAACAATGTTGCCGCCGCATAACATGGACCAAATCAAGGAGACTTCACTTCAAGTTCAGGCACACTTTCACGAAGAGTCATCGACAGCATTGTATCATATATAGTTATATATCAATAATCATCCAAGTGTTGAACTGAGACTAAAGTGCACGATATTAGAGGTATCCATAAATGTATGAGAGGTCTAGGTCTCCGTGTCCTCCCAGGAGAGCATGTCATAATACTGCGAATCACATCACAGCTGATGATGATGGGGTAACAAGCAGGTTAATAGCCCCACGGCCTCCAGCGATGGTTCCAGCTAAACTTCACCTCCAAATACACTGTCTTCACAACGTCGTCGGTATGGAGTCGAAGGTATTCCTGGTGCAATTTACTCAGATTGGTCGATCGGTGTTAGAGGTATATAGAAGAATGTGCCCCAATACATCATGACTTATATTGTACATCCATGTGTATCACCTGGACCTAAATAGGCCATTTGCATGATTATGAGTTGCACCGTTGAAATAAAATTGGCAACATTTCCCACAATAGCAATATTATTCATTTTCAAGAGTTATCAGTCTATTGCCGAATTATTTTCATGAGAGGAATTCGTCACCTTTAGATACAGGGCACAGGAGTATTTCCCCGAATAATGAAATAAACATAACTTCATTCATAATTTCGGTCTTTTACACGTAAAATAAGCAAAATTATCTATTTCAATTATGTTAATAGATATTAGTCTTTAAAACAAAAGCGAACATTTTTCTACGAATTGGCCTTAGGGTTATTCATGCATAGTAATATACTTTTCATTAAGATTGAGCAATACAGAGAGATACAGGGACGCAAGGTGTTCGAACGAGACATAACCAAAACAATATTGTCTGATTGACTATAAAGTGTAGCCTCATGAACGTGTATAAGGTGGGCCTCCATTGACATATAGAGCTATTAAATCAAGGTATTGGCACGTATACGAGTAACTATAACTGAAAAGATTGTTAAGAGCACGTTTGTGTATACTTACGGTTACCTGTACGCTGAGACACCAGAGCAGGAAATGTAACAATCTGGAAAGCAGAGAAGAGAGAAAATAGGACAGGATTAGCATCGGGGAATCGGAATACGGCGATGAGTATGTCATACCCGAAGCTCCCGGGGGAGTCCGTGTATATTGTAATAGAGAGGTCTCATTCCTCTCTGCCACGTGCGGAAACCCGCTTTGATTTAAACCGATGATAACAAGGTGAGGAGAACGGTCTTTTAAGGACGTGAACACCTCCGTAAGAGCCGGGGAGGGGTAACCGAAAGAGCCGGGGAGGGGTACACGAACGGAAAGGAAGGGGGGGGGGGGGGCAGATAAGACAAGGTGTATATGGAGTAGAGATTTGTTTAAGGGGTTGGGTTTACAGAAAATGGATTGATGAATCGTATGGTATTGATGCCACCGGGCTGAAATCAAGAAGAATTCAGTAAAAGATATGGAGAATATCATGAACAGTGAGGAAGGGTAACGTATATAGAAAAAGGGGTTCAAGTTCGTGAGCGAGCTTACATGGTTGTCGTGGACTGCCGTACTTGCATTGCTACACCCTCAAGCGCATACAGCGCAGATTTAAAGTGACTGATGTGAGTTTGAAATGCAGCACGTTGTTTACGCGATAGCATAAGAGCAGAAGTAGAAGTAGAAGTAGTATTCCTAGCACCCGTTGCCTTGTGATGAAGGGCGACAGCGACCAATCGTACCACAAGGTTGAATCCCGTCTGAGCAAGCATGGACAAACTGCGGCTAGAAGAGCCCAAATATTTGTACACGAGCCGCCGCTTGCGAATGTCATATCATACAAATTCTCAAGTGTCCTGCCGGAATATAAATCATTGATAAGAGGTGAATATAGATATATAGCATCGGTGGTCGTCGATAAATGTGTCTTCCTCCCACGCGGATGTAGATCTCTTCCACTTGGTCACGGTCGAGAGCGAGGGGGATATCGTCCGGTTACTATCCAAGGGCGGGCTGGTGGAAATCCGCCAAGCGTCGCGACGGCCGTCCAGTCGACAGGAAGAGATATATGTCCGAAGCGAATGAAATTAAGAGCTAAATTTTCACGCCGGTCAGGTGTGCACCAAGCATTCTGATTAATATTATTATCCACTGGTTGTTCTTCTAACAAGGTATGTGATCCTCCCAGTCAACTGACACGAATGGATACATGCTGGCGAGGATGATAGTAAATGCAGCGCATGCCGTTGCGATGACGAGTGATAGTTACAAGCGGAGTGGAGTTCGGGAGCTCACTTCTTACCGTCTCGCATCGCAGTGCGGTGATCGAATGAACGCATGTGGTTCGGGTCTCTCCCTCTCTCCCTCTCTTTCTCTCACTCTCCTTCCAACATGTGCCCGCTTTAGACTACGCCGAATGATTGGGTGGAAGTGATTGGAGAACCATAGACATTAAAATGAGACTGCTGTGTTACGGTACGTAGCTTTGCTAGCTCGGTGAGAGAGAGAAAGAGAATAAAAATTCAGAGACAGAGAGAAAGAGAGGGAGAGAAAGAGAGAGGGAAAATACATATCGTAGCACCGCCCATGAAATAAATGGGGTGGGTACGAGAGGGGTACTCATGCGTCGACTGCATATCACTCAGCAACATAAGAGAGTTATTCAACCACGAGCGTAACAGTGACAGAATGAAATTAGCTCATCACTCATTCAAAATACGTCAAGTCAAGAGCCGCTCCCGCACTTCGACAGGGCCGATTCCAATTAGCGCATTTGTGTCTTGCACAATTTGATCCGCATTGAATAACCGCTCTCATCATCCACTTGAGATGTTTTATCATCTCACGACGGGATAAAAACAGGGGCACTTAAGCCCCCCACCCCCTCTTTTCTACACCCCTCCCATACCCCAGCTCTCCTTTTTCTTCACCACTTCAACAACGTCCCTACACGTCGTATGCAGCTCTTTACTGCGATCTCTGTCGCGGAAAATCATTACAAGTGTTTGTTCACAATGGGGTTTTTGCAGCTCGGAGGGGCGCTAAATACAGTTATTGTCCTCGATGAATTGGTAAAGGGACGGTTCATCGGAGGGGGGTTACGGAGAGGTAACCAAGTGAGCCCCCAACCCGCCCTCCTCCATTAACAAACAGCTCAATAAGTTGTGATTTACACCGGCACTCATCAACACACAACAGATCCTGAACTTAACACTCGAGTTTATTACGTCGTGAGCTTCAGTAATCCTGTTTATTTTCCACTTAGAAATCGGTTAGTAAATGTTAAACAAGGTAACAGTAACATGCTGACTCTTGAACACTGTAATTTCCCTAACCGTAATACAACATGCATTCTTTTATAAATGTAATACTTCCTGGGAGAAATTTCTATTATGGGTGTAAGCCACAAATTATGTTTAAACATGCATCCTGTTCCTCATTTCATATTTTAATTATAAAGGATTATTTTTTCTACTGAGAAAATATTGCTTACACATTAAAAGCTGATTCAATATTCATGAATATTAAAGTTTAACGCTTAAATGTGCCACTCAACATCCTTTTACCCTTACACCATCCACTGAAAAAGCCTTTAAATATTATGTTTTAGGGTAACTTTCGCAATTCACATATCGACATTATTTTCATATTTTTCAATGGGGCACATTGCCCTTAGCCTCCAGTCCTTTCTTTCAGCGTCTGGTGGTGTGGGACCAGAAACGTGTGTTAAATAGAAAAGGGTATATTTGTACGGATCTGCTACTGCTTGGGCTGTATAGTCAGGTCTGGTCGACTAGGTATCACCGTACAACGATAATTATAGGATTATAGAGCAATGATCATCGATTAATGATGAAAGGCGTCTTTTAACGAGAAGAATCTGAACTGATGTCGTGCATCCAACAAAAATACTGATCAATACAGTCATCGATATCCATTGGAACAAGATGTAGAATTGTTCCTTTAAAAGTTACAGCCTTTCCTTTTGTTACAACCTTTATAATCATCCATCTTTCTGTAATGGTATGTGGGTACCGCGTAGCTCAAATAAAGTTTCTAAAATAATTTGTATGGAAAAAGATGTAGTGTGGAGGGGTAAGTATGGTAAGAGTGAACTTGAAACAACTACCACCTGCCCGGCAACATGACTGTAACAGGTTTACGTTGAGGATTCAAGAGGGGTGCAGAAATGGTTTGGGTTTGGGGAGGTGTATTTATAACAGAATGGGATGTTCCTGCTTAGCTTGTAGACTCGCGTCCAAATAGCCGGGAGCCGCCGTGATCATGTGCTTTTCATCACTCTCTCGGAAATACCTCGCAAACTTGTAGAGACAGCTCTTTCTCCCCGAGCTTGGACTGAAACTCTGTGACTCCTCCGCCTCCCACATGAACGCACTTCCTCCCTCCCTTCCACTGGTGGATATTAAGGGGGTAGAAGAAGGGGAAACAGGCAGAGGGGGGAGGGGGCAAGCACATCGGTAGTTTGACATTCACTGCGAAGAAAATATTGCTCTTTAGGTTTTATTATATAAAGGATTAGGGTTTAAATGGCCATTGGGTTTTAGGTTAGCTTTCGAGTCATGTATTGTATTGGGTGCAGGAATCGACGTTGGCAATACAGTTAGTGTAGAAAATTGACCGTGTAATACTGGGTCTGGAGTTGTGTCTTCGAACGGGTGCATTTCATCTGCCCCCCTCCCCTCTGGAAAAAAAAGGGGGAAGAGGACACCCCCATCACTGCTAAATAACTGGAGTTTCATTGTGTGTGGCAATAATTCTGAACAAATGTATAGCATAGTCAGAAAGATGGAATCCCCTCTATTCGTCACACATATCCCAAGAATGACTGTTTTCTTGTTCGAAGAAGTGCCTTCTTAAATCGTCCACCATGTCACAAGTCCCATTGCCCCTTGAGTGAGTCTTTATCTCTACTTGCTCATTGCGTCTCTACAGGAAGAAGCGCAAAATGTCATGTCTTTACTGGCAGTGTGCAAGGAAAGGGACCGTATCGAAGGACTCCTCAAGATACATGCATCGCCGCATATACCCACAGTCTGGCTCCGTTTAAGGGTGCGAAGGGGGTTCACCTCCCTATATTATTCCCCACTACCGTAATATTTGTACCTTTGTAATACCCCCTCCCCCTCCCTATACCATCAGACGTGTATTTTTATGGACCCTATATTATATAGCAAATTTCTAAAGCGATTGGACAAGGCTATTGAGTCTTATATTATGTTGATTTTTCGAAAGACTTTGCAATCCTGTTCACTGTGGATGACAAGGGTATTATGAAGGTCATTGAGTGAACTTGAACATGGAAGGACGTTTCTCAGTTACTAATGATTTGAGGTTAGATATTGTCATTTTCCATGCAAAAAGGGCTGTTTCGAAATATACGTGTTAAATTGCAAACCTCAGTTTCCGGTGTGCTAAACAAACAACTGCCAATTAATAATGCAACCTGTTTATAAAATGTTCATATCACATCATCTCCTTTGTTTCCTTTCAAGATATTATTTCTTTAAAATCCAGTCTATATTTGCTTTCATTATAGAGCATTTTGTATCACGATCTATAAATATTTCACTGTTGCCATGGTTATACGCAAATACTTGCCACTTATCGTGTCGAAGGCACTTTTATCTGATAACGAACATTAAATTTATTGACATAAGTGATTCACTTAATCAAGTTTATTTCATGTACAAATGTGACACAAGTCATCTTGAAATACTGAACTGATATCAATTATTATTTTGCTGAAGAAATGAACACGTTACAAACACCAGTTAAGAATTCGTGTCTGCTAACAATCCTGAGGCAGATTTTTAATATTGATACATTTAGCATAGATAATAAGCTCATTATTTCTTCAAATAAAGATGCAGACATTTTGGCAGACGAACGCAAAGATTGTCAAACAATATTCAACCATTTTTTGTTATCAGACCGCAAAAAATCATTGACTCTAAATCAACTTCACGTTTTCAATAAAGATGACTTAATCGGAAACGTTATCTGGGCAGTGAATGAGAAGAGTCGCATTCATAGCATACCTTCCACTATCTCACTAAATATGACAATATTTGATCTGAAATACTTGTGCTAGGGTGAGGGTTTGCGGGGTGTCAGAAAAGGGCAATTCTAAAATAAAGTTTGTTCGAGAGGAAGAGGAATCAAAACGTCAATAAGTCGAAATAAAAAGAGGTAGGTCTGGCAATCATCACATCGCCATCTTGGATTTGCTTCACTGCACCCGGAACAGGAATACAGTTTCTCCGCCCAAGTTCAATTTCAGGTGACAGTTTTACGTCACAATGTACTTAAAATAGATCTGTTTTGACGAGAATTAAGGGCATTTCGAATCACCATCTCTCTTTCTTCATCTTTCCCTATGCCTTTACCTTTTAAAAGTTTATACATCCGTCTGGCTCACGTTTCCTTTTCTATTATTGATGTACCTTTTTTAATTTGGTTATAATTTCATTCCATCATCTCGATCTTTCTCCGATAGTTAATCACCTTCTGGCCTTAATTTCCAATAGTAATGATTCTTTGCTATGCCGCCCATTACGTCTGTTAATCTACCTCTCCATTTTTCGCTCTTTCTCTCTCTCTCCCTTTCTCTGTCTATCTTATTCTGATGTTTGGCAAAGTCCTCAGTCTTTTCCTCTGCCGATTCATATGATATTATTCTTCAATAAACAGTGAACATGTTTTCCTTGCAAAGTACAGTTATTGTTTGTTGGTGTGATTCTCCGAGCGGCCCCCGTATGAAGAAGACCCTTTTGAAAAGAAATATTAAACGAACATTTACTTGCCCAACACCTTTAGAGCAAAAAGGAAAATATTGACGCAAAAATACCTTGATTTTTCTGCTCTTGATTGCATTTCATGATGAATAAAAATATCATATCAGGATTCCTTTTGTCACGGGCAGCGATAAGACTGATAAAGCTGTCTCTGTTTAATAAACGTGTGTTTACCCTTCATCAATATTTGTCATACATCGTTTTTCTAGAGGGACAAAGTACGAGTTTTCTCTAAAATTTTCCGGTGTTTCAATCCTCGGTGTTTTTTCTCGCTCTGCACAGTTTGTGTTGATTATTGGGCGGAGATTGAGATTGAATATATTCGAATAATCTTCACGCAAGAAAAATAAGAAATTAATTTTTTTCTATAAGTTTCAAGAAGGTCAATAAAGTTATCCGCAGATCTAATCTTTACAAGTGCTTCAAATCTAAACTCATCATATCACGTTCCTCAGGGCCTGAACTTAATTGACACATGTGCCAGTTATTTAACACTCCTTATAAAAAACGAGACACTTAGCAATCTAAAAGAGATGAACGAAATAGCACGACACGTTCATATTTAGGGGCAATGTAACCTTTACATAAGGGGTCATCTAATTAAAGGAGGCAATGAAACAACTATAAGAATTATTTGATGTAGGACTAGACTCTAAAATGGGTCATAGGGGCAAATAACCCTCTAAATACACGACGACCCCCTCCCCCATCTTTCACAAATGTTCATTTGAAGACAAATGTAATACTTTCCTCTTATTTTGACGATGTCCTCAATGCCCCTACCTTTAAAGTTGTTGTGAAAACAGCAATACAATTATTATCAAATAAAATTAATACAAAAGTTAAAATATGCTAATGCCCAGATTTTTCTTATCCCATTAATGACGGAATGTGGTTTATCAAGTTATTACTATTGTTAAAAGTTGCTGGTACACTTTTCATCGGCGTGCTCAATATTAGTTTACTGTGTATTTTTACATTTGATTCGTTCACGTTTATGAATCCGTTATTCTCATTGCCCGTTCGCACAGTTTTCTTCTATTGTGAAGTGTCGTACATAACCTTGACCATGATAAGTCAGGAGTATAGTGATTCCTGAAGGGTATATTTCAACAAGTCATGCTTGCCTCATATTACCATACATACATACAAGTTTATCCATGACAAATCTATCGTTTCAGTATACTATACCCCCCCCCCCCTGTCTCTATTATTTGACATAAACAGACAAATACATGCCCCTAATGCAATGCAAATTTAGACAGACGTGCAAGGCGAGCAGGTTAAGAAATCCAAGGAAAGCTCACTTTATAGTCTAGAATCGTGATTTCCTTTTTCAGTTAATATTGAAACGAGTCGGGTTCAATCGAGAACGTTGGGCAAACATGACAATTTGTCGTGTTTCTACACGGCTTCTTTCTGTTTATGCGCAGGAAGCCGATATCAAACAACATGTTGTAGGGCCGTGAAAGTCATGACGCCAAAAACAGAAAATTGAACTTTGCATTAAAGTAGAAGGATCGAGGTCGGGAATATCAAGGGGAAAATGGGGATCGAGTCCAAGCTGACATGGCTGGAGGGTGGTTGCAGTATTCAAGTATCAAGTATCAAGTTTATTAGCCTTCCAGAAATCACATGTAACAAAATATAATAGAGTAATATCATAACAGTACAATGTAGAATAAAGAAAGACGAGGAGACCTTGGTTGAAGCACAGCTTGTTAAGTTAAGGCCCCCTCATTATGATGTGACAAAGATAACTGATTCATGAATACAAAAACAAATAATATATGGAATATATAAAACTATTTACAAAAATACACTCAGAAAAAAACTACTTAACGATGCATCGACCACAGCATGGACCTACTAAGTAGCTAATTGCGCTGGGCTTAATATGAATATGGTCCATGGGAACTTGACTTTCCGAAATTAAGAATGCATCCCCAAAAAACTATTTTTTTGTTTAAAGATATAATAGCAGAACCCTTCTTATTATGCTTAAGATTCTTCTTCTTCTTCTTCTTTGGGTTAAGTCTACCTCCTTCACAGTTGAAGATTCTTGCAGACTGACGAGTGTGTGTGTGCTTACGAGAGCAAGGTGCATGGTGCAATGCTATTTACATGGTGCAAGTAGATAGTGGAGCCCTAGATGATTAACATGTTAATCAGTGCATTGGAGTTTATCTTCTTCCAAGGTCTCTTGGTTGCGGGTGCTCCACGTGGTATACATTAATTGTTGCTATGTCGGGTGAAACTCTGTCAAATTAAACTATCCCGTCGTCCAAAGCAACCTTTATTTCAAGGTATCCGTGGAATGTCAATACGCTGGTAAATGCAAAATTCACAAGAACATTCGTAACCAAATAATCGTCCAATGGCATAATGATGGTCCGTATGATATGACATTAATACCTAGTTACCCGCCTATACAGAGAAGACCAGAGTGTTCCTACCATTATCCTCATCCCTAAGCTATACCCCTTTCACACCCCCGCATCATCAATGAACTACACTGAATGGGGTTCTGATATCCCTCTGATCCAAGCAACGACATTAAACAACTATGTGACAATATGATCATTTATCAACTCTCTTAGGTGTTGACGTGCGTAAACCGTTACACAGACTTAACTGAATGTATCTCTATATGCAAGAGTCACTGAAATTAAGTGGTACGTAATTTCTGGAACAAGTATTGGCACCACGTTCTGTGAAAGATTCAATCATGTATACTGCTAAAATTACATAAGTCCTCGAGGCCAAACATTTTGCCCAAATGTGCAACTTGGAACGTTTGAAATAGTTTTAGGGTTTCTAGTGCACTGAACAAAAAAAGTATTAATTCATTGGATTTCCGTGATTTGTTCGCAGAAATTACCTTCACTTACCTTATACCAGGAAAAGAAGGTGCATAATATTGACAAGAGTATGATGAGAAACAGGCTAGCTTGAGCAATGATAGATAACAGTTGTGTACTGTCTAAATGATATTAAATCGTTTTTAAGCACAACTATCAAAATTGTGTAAAGCTCTGTTAAAATCGATTGTATTGAACCTGTCAGGGAATCGATCAAGTAGTATTAAACGCCAAAGCATTAACGGACAAGTAAACTTGGTAAATCCCTTTTCTCCCGTTAACGACCCAATCTGACAAGTTTCTGAACAAGCTTTGAGTGCCTCGCTGTCCGACTTAAGTACCGTGGATAGTGCCGAAATGTGAAAGTCAAGCGTTCGGTTATCTCCTTTGCTCTTTTAACCCTTGATGAATAGGAGCACTTGGGGATGACTTCTCGATAGGTCCCTAGACCGTCTTTTACAACTAATGAGGATTACTCCTTGAATGGGTGAGGGGATCAGTGTTGTTGGTTATAAGGGGGGCCTAATGACCGTTGAATGGGGGGACAATGTATCCCAATTAGGGGTGATTGTACTCTCTTAATGGAAGCTACATAGGATGACATGGCTTCGAGTCCTGGAGTGGGTGGTCTAGAGTGATTCATGTCAGTAACGATCGACAAGGCCACTCCATGTCATTCAATCCGCACTTGACTTTGTATACAGCAAGACTAAGGAAGACCGTAAAGCTCGTGCACTCTGGAGATTGTACACTAGTTACGACAAGAAACTAAGCACCTCGTTGCTCTTGAGGTAATTGGTAGTTAATCGGATACTGATGAAGAGAAACACAGTTCTGACGATGTACAAAGATGAAGAGTAACATTTTCTGAGAAAAAAATATCACTGGAAATGTAAGCATCTCGACTCGTGGAAGCCAATCGATGAATTTGTATTTTGTTCATAGGTTGTAAAGCTCATTAGTTCGACAAAATGAAGAACTGAACCGAACTCTTTGCAGAATTCATTGTTGCCTATTTTCGGTCTATATCCATTCAGCATATTCAGTGTAACTAGATATTGCACTAAAATAGAAGAGACAATGATGGAAGTTTCATCATCCTTTCCGCAATATTTTTAGTGTGCACTTTATGGGAAAATGAGTCAGGACATGACTTTAACTTTAATCCCATCAAAGCGAATAAACCAGTTACCAATTAACGGCAAAAATTACATCATTTATTCACGGAGAAATCAGCCAGGGCCTAGTTCTTCTTCAGTCTTCAAGACCCCCCCCCCCCCCCGCCAAGGATAATAAGTATATAGATCCTATATTATCTTAGAGTATAATTTACTTGGATAAAGTAAGTTCGATTAATTTTGAGATGCACAAGCTGCAGACTCCAGCAATCATAGCTGCTTTGCAACTTTCTGGAAATATCTATAAGTGTTTTACTCCTCGTTTATGATTCTTCCCGGTAGGCAATTAATCATGAACACAAGACAAAAAAGTATTCGCTTTAATAGTAATCTCATATCTCGCTAAATTTAGTCGAACCCATTAGCAATATTATGGTCTTAATTATAAAACAAATACAAAGAAGGCAAAATATTTGTTCTACGGCACAAAAGAGGTGAGAAATTAAGAAATTCATCTCTGTAGACATTTGTCATTAATCTCAATTTTGTTCAATTAGGATAGATTACAATCAGTGTTATCTTGATGTAACAAAGGACCGTTGATTACCTCTAATGAATTTCACATCATTAATGACACTGTGATTAAGTCTAGAGTTGCTTGTGGACGCCGATGTACAATTATTATTGATAATCTCAATCTCACCTTCTATATTCTGTGGAGTCACGGTGTCGAAAGTGCACTTAGATTTATTCAGTATCATTTCAAATTTACCTAAAACACTTTACCATACTCAAAAGGCACTTTCAAGACATATTGTGCGATATAAATCATTCAAGAGTGTACAAAGAGTCCTCGTTTTGACTGTATGGAGTCACCATGTCGATGACTGAAAAGGGAAATTATTTCAACACTATAAAATTATGGATAGAACATTAAAACGTACAATTCGAAAAAGGGCGTATCAAGACTCTTCTCAGAGTTATCATACTTTACCATACTTAAAAAGGGCATTACAATACTTCTTGTGAACTTTGATTAGCTCAAACAATTACAGAGCATCATAGTATCGTAGACATTGACCGACGAGGAATGTTCAGCACTGTATGTAGAACATTAAGGTACATGTACAAGGTAAAGTGCTATATTAAGACATTTCATAGATTAATATACCAATATGACGATCCTATGATGAATTAAGTCACTGCTATATCTAAAACAAACAGGGGAATCATTTGGATGAGTACTTAAATAAAAAGATTGTAAACTCACATGGAGAAAGTAGTCATCCTCATTCTGCGCCATGTTCCATGTAGCCCTATCAGAAGCCAGTGGTTACAGGGAGCCAGTATAACAAGCTTCCATGTAGCCGCAGCTATCAGGTAAAGCTTTCAAACACGAGGGGAAGGGCAGCTTCAAGGTGGTTCAAAACTTTCTCCGAGACAAATTTCCAAGTATCTAGGACCTCACAAAAATGATCTCCAACGAATCAAGGTGATGAGCTAGCATGAGCTACTGAAGAGCTTGAGCTGCTGCTGAAGTGAAGAGCTACTTTGTGATCGCACATGCACTTGAGGTAATCCCGTGCAATTCGGTGATCTGCCGTCGATGGTTCATGTAGAGACACTCCGATAGTTTGTCAACCTGTTGCGAATATCGCTGAAGGAGAAAAATGGTAAAGACTGGCACGATGATAATACTGAGTCACAAATTCTTGCACAATTCCGAGAGCAGTTGTTTCAGCTTGTCAATGTGCTGAAATCACAACCTGGCTGCAAATGTTACCATCAAGGTACTTCATAAGCTTGAAGGAACAATGTTTAACACATTCATGCGATCAAGCCAACACATAGATTGATGCATTAAACGATACAGTCCTACAGACCGGTTTTGCAGGCCAAAGTATAGTCGACAGGTTTTCTCAATTAGTTGCCCGATAAATCTTTATCTTTATCTCTGTTAATGAAGTGTTTCATCTGCGACTATTCCAAGACAGAACACCGTGATTTCTTGAGGCTTTTTAAGTTCTGTCCTTTGAACGAGATACATGAAGGTCAATGTTCACTGAAGAATACTCGAACTGAAGTTAATTCCAAATGTGTCTTCACGAATGTTAGAAGTTGTAGAAAGTCGCATTTAAGTACTTTCTCATTTTCACGTCGAAGTATAAGTGCTCCGAGCGAATATAAGGCGTATTAAGTGTGTGAAGTATTAACTCTGCGGAAACAGTAGAAATCCAGATTGGAGACTTGCCACACCATCGGTTTGCAGGAAAGGGGGCAAACGGCTGTTTTCCTGAAGAAAAAATGCAGGGTCTTCGATTGATATGTCCCAGTGAAAACCCCTGAAAATCTCACTCAGTGGGTAGAGATAGGAGGTAGAAGGGAGAGAGGGTGAGAGTCAGAGCAAATAGCTGAGCAGCGGATAAAGCCGTTATTAGGTCCTTCCTCGCAAGTGACTTTTGTTCCAATGAGATCCCTCACAAAAGTGTTACCCCGATCAGGTCTCACAAAAAAATATTCCCCAAGTCCCGAACAAGGAAGGCAATATGCCCAAGACGAGGAGAGAGAGAGAGAGAAGGGGAAAAGAAACGGGGGACTGGGACGGGCTTTTCATACGCAAATTCATATTAATGGGGAAAGAGAGGAAGAGAAAGAGTTTGATGGTTCTGAATTATTAATGCGTGTCGAAGGCGAATTCAGAGGGTAAATGCATCCATTGACGAATTGTTGTTTGAGTAGAGGGGAGAGCAACCCAAACGGTCAGGTCTTTACCGGCTTCTCATTGCTGTCGACTCTCAGTCGGTACACCTCACGAACAAAAGAAAAGTGAGGAGAGGACCGCCGCCAGAAAAGACCTCCTTCTTCCCCGCTTGGCCTGGTCTGGAGTTATTAAAATCATAACCACTTCATGATATGTATTTCGAGCGTAATAGTTCGTTCATTAGGGTTCGCTATGGGCATTGCACCGCTTACGCGTAGCCCCACACTGCGTCGAGATTAGCAGAGGAATGCGGTGAGTTTCTTAAAAATTAGAACCCCGCTTGATCTGTGGCGCGAATCATTTTCGTGTAATATCAAATAATTACTCCCACCGGAGAGGCTTATAAAATCACAAGTCGCTGGCCAAATTGGACGGCTATGCAGAAAGCGTTTGCACATGCAGCAAGGCTACTTAATGGACCTAATACCTTACACCACACTGTTTTGGGCATGGATTTAGAATTTTGTAATGAACACGAAGGGGTACATAATTTGAGAGGTAAATTACTAGGCACGCAGTCTGGTTTGATAATTTCGAAAGAACATTGGAATTATTAACCCGAGTTTGACCCAGAACTCATTAAGCAGCATGTGCAGCGCCTAATGATGAAGCAAATAGAGAAAACAGCCCTGAACATAACAACTATGTTACGAATACAACAAAGACTCACAGCGGGTCCATGTATTTTGTTGAAATCATACGCGCATCAACACATTAATCCCTAATGACATATAATGTGAACATTAGTCCTTTTAATCAGTTAATGATTCAACAAATTATTTTAATGGGAAAATTGAGAATAAATTGATCAATCTGTTAGGAAAACCGGAGGGCTATTAAAGAAATCATTACTCTCATTTTTATTTTATACAATACTGAACCAACTATGTGTTTTAGGATTATTTTTTGACAACGAATAGCATACTTTTTTTCTTCTTCAAGAAACGTGTATAGTGAACAATAAGGATCATAGTTAACACAATTTAAATTCAGAATACGTGAACATAAACTTAGTCGACAAAGAAAACAGTAATTACTGTTCATTATCATGTTATTAATGATTAAGCAAACAGGAACACCCATGAATCACAATAAATGAAAATAAAACGAGTTAATTCCCAATAAGTCATAGATTGAATAAAGGTAATAATGAACAACGCCCAAAACCTACACATTTTTTCCCTCGCATTTCGCATTTTAAGGTTTTTAAGCTATATAATTTGTTTGTTCTATTTCCCTGCCTTGTCTCTGGGGGTCAGGATGGGGGAAGAAAAGACGTACTCGGCAAAACGCTAAACTCGGTTTACCCCTCCCATTTGCAGATCAAGAAAATGACAAATAAATAAAGTTGAAACAAACTTAAAAGAATTGGAGACCGTGTGCTCAGAATGCAAGAGTAGGCATATGAC